>MU160516.1:51376-77347 GCA_015888305.1 Antheraea pernyi | reverse complement strand
AAAAAAATGTTTTTTTTTACAGTTTTGGCGGAAATTTGTTTTAATTTGATTAGGATTTTAATTCATATGCTTTATTTTACCTATTTTATTGTACTTTCGTTGACATGTTGCGTATATACATACAATAGAGATACAGATCGATTATTGAGCATGTGTTTAGTGAATTAGAAATAATAACTAGAAATATATAGTTTTAATCGTCACAAAACTATTATCGCTTACAATAACGGAGCTACCATCTTTGTGATTGCATGACTACCGAATGCAGTATTCCTACGCAGTGAATGACAAACTATTCAATCCATTATTATTCTACTATTTATAATCCGTTATTCATTATTGTTATTGACAATTATCAGTCGCTGTTATTGCAACGTACGAGCATGCAAGCATTATGCACGAACCATAAGGTGTGAAAGAGAGAATCACATTGTTCACACACAACCATAATCCGAACAAGGTATATTCA
Organism: Antheraea pernyi; assembly: GCA_015888305.1. Classification (NCBI taxonomy): domain Eukaryota; kingdom Metazoa; phylum Arthropoda; class Insecta; order Lepidoptera; family Saturniidae; genus Antheraea; species Antheraea pernyi. The sequence continues at coordinate 76,878 of MU160516.1, read as the reverse complement.
TTTCGTCATCGCATCTTTGTTATAAATTGCAATATGATACAAAACAGCATTTAACCTAACAGCGGAATAATTAACAACATTTTATAACGTTTCTTTTATAAAATACACACAACGTTGTAATTTGCTATGACGAATAGTCGTTATATACCATAATATAATAATAATATAGAATTAAAAAGAGGTAAAGTTTATGAGGTTGTTTTTTTTTCTTATCTGTAGGCACTCGGTCCGCACCATTTTTTTTGCTATCGTTTTATTTAATGTGCAAGTTAAAAATCGTATCTGTGAGCATCTATTGGGTGGTTTTATTTTTTCATATATATCTATTTCTTTATTTTTATGATTTCATTTAACTATTTTATCACGGATATTTTGTATTTTATTTTATGGACGTTATTGCCTTTATGGCGGTTTCATTCCGGTCCGCTATCGCCTACTTGTGAGGTTGTTAGGTGTAATAATATCTAGATGTACTAAACCGATTTTGAAAATTCGTTTACCAATAAAAAACCACGTTATTTGTGAGTGTCATATGCTATATATTAACCCGAAAAATGCAAGACTTCTCTATGGTAGTCGATTTGCAAAGTCGGAGAAAAACGGTCGAACGAAAACGTTTCTTATGAACGCTGCCTTAACGATGAGAGATATATGATTGAGTTCTAGAGAAAAGTTGTAGAGCTTGATAATGCCCATAACCGCCCAACGGAGTGGGCACGGGTCAGCTAGTTTACCATATATCTATAGACTAATTCATTAATTTTAACATGTCAGTTACGTCATTGGATATTTGAATACAACTTCGCTGTCATTCGATTTATAATAAATTCATTTTATACACGTTTCATTTAACACGACAGGGAATGATCAATAAGCGAATCTGTTCGGGAATAAATCAACGTATATAGAAGTGACATTGGATATTATGAAACGAAAAAGAGATAGCTATAAATGTATATATAGGTTTTAGAATTAGATAGTTTATTCTTAATGTACTCGAAATATCTAATACAAAGGGCGGGCGAGAACGAGAAACGTTGAAATCTATAGCACATTATTTTCTGCCAGGTCGTAGTAACTATCGATTTTTTTTTTAATATTCTGTGTTGTGTATTATTAATATTGCTAATAAATGTTTTTTTAAAGATTTCCAGTTTTTATTCATCGAGAATTATGTCTAAATATTGCTGTACATAAGGTTTTTAATTATTTTTGTGAACCTCATATTTTGCATGTACAAATTTTGACGATCTTGAAAAATAACATAAAATATTTGTAACTTCTAAGATTGGATTTAACTTATTTTTAAGTGTAACGGTACATATATTAAAATATAACAAAATAATGCCGAAAACGAATGTTATCATTCTCTTTAAAAAAATATCAAAATACTAATTGTCACTTCTAACGCGTGTGTGTGTACACACAACAAATAAATGTTTTATCAGTGAAATGATATCTAAATTTCTCGATACGGGATTTGCACAAGTCATTTCGCAAAGCGAATCTGTTCGGGAATAAATCAACGTATATAGAAGTGACATTGGATATTATGAAACGAAAAAGAGATAGCTATAAATGTATATATAGGTTTTAGAATTAGATAGTTTATTCTTAATGTACTCGAAATATCTAATACAAAGGGCGGGCGAGAACGAGAAACGTTGAAATCTATAGCACATTATTTTCTGCCAGGTCGTAGTAACTATCGATTTTTTTTTTAATATTCTGTGTTGTGTATTATTAATATTGCTAATAAATGTTTTTTTAAAGATTCACCGAGAATTATGTTCAAATATTGCCGTACATAAGGTTTTTAATTATTTTTGTGAACCTCATATTTTGCATGTACAAAGTTTGACGATCTTGAAAAATAACATAAAATATTTGTAACGTCTAAGATTGGATTTAGCTTATTTTTAAATGTAACGGTACATATATTAAAATATAACAAAATAAGGCCGAAAACGAATGTTATCATTCTCTTAAAAAAATATCAAAATACTAATTGTCACTTCTAACGCGTGTGAACGCACACGCACACAACAAATAAGTGTTTTATCAGTGAAATGATATCTAAATTGGTTGATACGGGATTTGCACAAGTCATTTCGTAGTGAGAAACGAAGGAATCAATGGCCGGTAATCGGAGTCGCGGATCGAGTCCAACGATCCGACCGGATTCATTCACCTCGATCTGGTAACTTACCTTTGTGATACGGTACATTGCCTCTGACTTATAAGTTAATTGCATTCAACTCTTCTCTCTGTCAGTCATCTTTCTATGCTGTCATGGGAATAGGTAGAAGAATTAAAAATGTTATTGGTACTTGGACAAGCGTTTACTCACAAATATTTTATTTTATTTATTTTAAACTCTTACGTAAGTTTACATTACACATTTAAATATGATCGAATACAATTTCCTGCCTTAACGATGAGAGATATATGATTGAGTTCTAGAGAAAAGTTGTAGAGCTTGATAATGCCCATAACCGCCCAACGGAGTGGGCACGGGTCAGCTAGTTTACCATATATCTATAGACTAATTCATTAATTTTAACATGTCAGTTACGTCATTGGATATTTGAATACAACTTCGCTGTCATTCGATTTATAATAAATTCATTTTATACACGTTTCATTTAACACGACAGGGAATGATCAATAAGCGAATCTGTTCGGGAAAAAATTAAAATCAACGTATATAGAAGTGACATTGGATATTATGAAACGAAAAAGAGATAGCTATAAATGTATATATAGGTTTTAGAATTAGATAGTTTATTCTTAATGTACTCGAAATATCTAATACAAAGGGCGGGCGAGAACGAGAAACGTTGAAATCTATAGCACAATATTTTACGTATGATCATAGTGTCTATCGATTTAAAAAAATATTCTGTGTTATGTATTATTAATATTGCTAATATATGTTTTTTTTTTAAGATTTCCAGTTTTTATTCACCGAGAATTATGTTCAAATATTGCCGTACATAAGGTTTTTAATTATTTTTGTGAACCTCATATTTTGCATGTACAAAGTTTGACGATCTTGAAAAATAACATAAAATATTTGTAACGTCTAAGATTGGATTTAGCTTATTTTTAAATGTAACGGTACATATATTAAAATATAACAAAATAAGGCCGAAAACGAATGTTATCATTCTCTTAAAAAAATATCAAAATACTAATTGTCACTTCTAACGCGTGTGAACGCACACGCACACAACAAATAAGTGTTTTATCAGTGAAATGATATCTAAATTGGTTGATACGGGATTTGCACAAGTCATTTCGTAGTGAGAAACGAAGGAATCAATGGCCGGTAATCGGAGTCGCGGATCGAGTCCAACGATCCGACCGGATTCATTCACCTCGATCTGGTAACTTACCTTTGTGATACGGTACATTGCCTCTGACTTATAAGTTAATTGCATTCAACTCTTCTCTCTGTCAGTCATCTTTCTATGCTGTCATGGGAATAGGTAGAAGAATTAAAAATGTTATTGGTACTTGGACAAGCGTTTACTCACAAATATTTTATTTTATTTATTTTAAACTCTTACGTAAGTTTACATTACACATTTAAATATGATCGAATACAATTTCCTACTTTGCGCATTTAAGTACAAGACAAAATAGATACATACGATAAGTTTTCTCTTTTGTGCACTATTCCATAGTTCGAGCAGAATGCGCCAGCGATAGGTTAATATCTATTCTTTAAATGTCTTGCAGACCGGGTATCATCTTAAAATGGTCGTATAATTAAACGATTACTAAAAATCTAATAAAACTTGAGAGTTAATCCTTTTCTAGGATTAAAGGGAATCTCGTACAAGGTTCGAAGGTTAGATATGGTTAAAAACATACCAGGTGTTCTTAGTAGAGGGGTAAAAAAAAATCAAGTATTTTTCGATATTATTATTTTTATTTCGATGGCCACGCTGATCCGACCGGATTCATTCACCTCGATCTGGTAACTTACCTTTGTGATACGGTACATTGCCTCTGTGACTTATAAGTTAATCGCGTTCAACTCTTCTCTCTGTCAGTCATCATTCTATGCTGTCAGGGGAATAGGTAGAAGAATTAAAAATGTTATTGGTACTTGGGCTTTGGTACTTAAAACTCTTACGTAAGTTTACATTACACATTTAAACATGATCGAATACAATTTCCTACTTTGCGCATTTAAGTACAAGACAAAATAGATACAGAAAAGAAAAAAAAATAGAATTAAGAAAACATTTGAGCTTCTGTATGCTTGTGTTGAATAGATCCTACATTCATTGGTAACTAATTTATTTGTACTGTTACCTACCCTAATTAAGTAAGAATATTGACTGTAGGTCGCTTTAAAAAACATGTTATACAGTAGGTTAATGTAGTTTGTAATAATGGCGCGCAGCACACACTCTCTGAGTGTGCTGCGTGGGAGGAGCAACGCCGCACTCTGGCTGCAGCGGTAGGAGGAGATCTCTCGTTGCCGAGCGTGGTTGCGGCCATGCTCGGCAGCGAGGATGCGTGGAACGCAATGGCCTTCATCTGCGAGGAAGTCGTCTCGCAGAAGGAGGCGGACGCGGAGGTCCGGGAGGAGAACCCTCAAAGTGACCCTCTCCGCCAACGGATGACAGGCAGGAGGAGGCGGCAGTTCGACCGCCGCCTCCTTCCACCGTAGGATGGGTCGGGGGGCCCATCCTCCCATTGCACAGGTCCGGCGGACGGAGGAGACGGCCGGTGTGTACCCGGCTGTCTCCTAACAAGACGGGGCCCGGCGGCGGCGCTTTCGCTGCTGGGCCAACCGCTGGGGCGGCACGATGAAATCTGTAGAGATCTCGTGCCGCCCCGTCTATGGCGGCAGACGTACACCGTGGGGTTTTAGTCCGTGCGAGTCGGACATAACCTCTCTCCCCGAGTGAGTGGCGTATCCATAAGGGATTTCCACACGTAAAAAAAAAAAAGTTTGTTATAATGGCGCTTGAATATATTTTGTCCTTAAGAGAAATCGCGGGCTGCATTTATATCGTATGAACGTATTCGTCTGTTTTATCCCAAGATATATAATGTATATAGGTATACCATTGATATATATATATGTTGTTATTTTTCCCATAAATTAAATATTACAAGCGTTAACATACAAAAACTCAAAACACACAGTTACGAATAAAAGTAACGCTCATAACCGGCCGCAAAAACTCACCAATATACATACGTGGTTATAGTTTTGCGATAAACTTATGTTTTTGCAAATTCAACCTTACCTGAATGATTTAAAGTTGTTTTTACAAGGACGCAAGCGATGCGAAACTATTTGAAATGACGGCATAATCCAAAATTATGCACTCATTTTTGTGTGCCAGCTGTGAGACGTTAAATGTGCATCTTGGGTTTTTGTATATCAATCTTGTTATAAGCCTTGTAAAAAGTAGTAAAACTACCCAATTATATAGACGTATTTAGGCATCCAGCAAACAAATTTGACTAATATTATAAGTAGAAGATAGACATAGATATAGCTAGTCTTTCTTATATATTTCTCGAAGATAAATTTAAAATCATATCACTTATGAAGGAGGGAATAGAGATATGTTAAATTATGATTTCGTTTCTATTATATTGATACGATAAGTTTTCTCTTTCGTGCTCTATTCCATAGTTCGAGCAGAGTCCCCCAACAATAGATTAACATCTATTCTTTAAATGTCACGCAGACCGGGTATCATCTTAAAATGGTCGTATAATTAAACGATTACTAAAAATCTAATAAAACTTGAGAGTTAATCCTTTTCTAGGATTAAAGGGAATCTCGTACAAGGTTCGAAGGTTAGATATGGTTAAAAACATACCAGGTGTTCTTAGTAGAGGGGTAAAAAAAAATCAAGTATTTTTCGATATTATTATTTTTATTTCGATGGCCACGCTGAAATTTACTGGTTTTAGCATGAATGGGTCGGCTCGTTTGGGGTAGTACCACCCTCTCACAGAAAACCAACGTGAAGTAACAGTGCTTGCATTGATGCGTTCCGTTCGGTCAGTGAGAGCGCCGGAGGCCCACCTCCCCTCCCCTCTCCTCATCTCCATCTCCCTCCCCTAATCCCTTCCCCCTAAAGGGTGGCAACGCACTTGCGACTCTTCTGGTGTTGTTGGTGTCCATGGACAGTGATTATCACTTAACAACAAGTGACCCACCTGTTCGTTTGCCACTTATGACATAAAAAAAAGAAAACTTGTTTCTAGCTACCTCTAGAAAATACTTACTAAATCTGAGCTCTTAATATTAACGGGAATATTATGCTCATCATAGTTTTCCATTTTTAATTTAGTCTCATATGAAAATGGTCATATCTTATCACCAGTCGATCATTAAACTAGTTGCATCGTCAATATTTATAGGAAATTGAACGCTCTACAAAAATGGTCTCTTATATTTTTCTCATTAATCGAACCATTTAAAAGATATTCAAGGTCGTGTGTCGGATCCAAAACAAAATACTTTTTTTGACCCACCCTAGTTATTAGTAAGAACCACGGCCATACTGAGATTGGTTAGACGTAACAGTGCAGTGCAAGTGCAGATGCAGTGACAACTTTCCATAATAAAAAAATGTATTTAGCAGACATTGTTTAAAAAAAAAAATCTGACGTTAAAAAACTTAGATTCATCACACCTATGAGCCACCCATGGAATACTGACTCATCTTACATTGTAAGAATTCCGAGAAGATACATACAGCTGTCGACAAAGACCTCGTGAGAAAGTGTTATGTCTAAATGTCAGTCTTGTCAGCATTCTAAGAATGAGCTCCTTTTGTTATTCAATCGTAAGATCTTAGGAAAGGTAACCGTAATTTTGTTTTATATATTATTTTACTTGCTTTTGCTCGCGGCTTTGCCCGTGTCAATATAAATTTAACCTGTCCCTCGTGAATAGTATTTTTGAGATGAAGGGTACGCTATGTGCATTTCTGTACCCCTGGTAAAGTGTATGCAAAATGTCATGATTATCGGTTGAGTAAAGGCGTGAAAATGTAACAAACAAACAAACTCACATTCACATTTATAATAATACTAGTTTCTGCCTACTACTTCTTCCGCGTGGAATTGTTTCTTTGGGTTACAGCTAACACGCAGCGGAAGCTCTCAAAAGGGAAGAAACCCGATTTTAAAATATTGTTCATTGGTGCTCTGCTCCTATCGGTCTTAGCGTGATGATATATATCCTATATATATAGCCTTCCTCGATAAATGAGCTATCTAACATTGAAAGAAGTCTTCGAATTGGATCAGTAGTTCCTGAGATTAGCGCGTTTAAGCAAACAAACTCTTCAGCTTTATAATATTAAAGTATAGATAGTAAATCATGAACGTTGTTACCTAAGAACTTTTTATGCAAATTTTAATGCTATCTTTTTCAGTATAACTAGCTATTAGGTGATGCTAGATCACATGTACTTCTATATTATAAAAAGTATACAAGGTTCTACAATAATAATAAAATCTGCAATAATAAAAATATCGTACTCACATCGTTTACTACTGGAAAAGAATTGCCTACTTTGTTTCTTCAGATGGTGCTACAAACACACTGGCTGTGAGGCTATTATTCCACATCTTCACAGTTTTATTTTTTTATTGTTGCTCGGCAAAATGACTGCATTATGCCTCATAGTAAGCACAGTACAATCCAAAAACAATGGCGACCACCGAGTGACACACTATTCATCGACGGTCGCCGTTGACATGCCGGCCTGCGAAAAACTGGATATACAGAGGCTGATCCCGAAACGCGACCCGCAGAAGCGAATCACTATTACGGGCTTTTTCGCCATATACATGGTGGTTGCGACCCAGTCGGGATGTAAACCCCTACCACCCCCCATTTGCCATTGCCTCGTTCGTTATTCAGCAGGGTACACCACGTGCAGGTGAGGTTGGCTTGGGTGTCTCAAGTCTTATGATGTTATTTGACAACCATTACACCCCAAAAGACAGTACGACAAATATAAGAATTTTCGAACTTTTTCTTTCTTGCCGGAATGGTTGCTACTATGAATCTATGGAGACGCGTACCCGATCGTGTAGTTCTGTAGTGGAAAGGAGATTTAGAAAAAACCCTACCAGAATGCTATGGTTTCATCACCATGTTTGCCTTCATCGAAAGGTCCGACTCAGTTGCAACGATTCGAACCTAAGAACCTATCCAGGTGACGCGATTTGCGCGTAAAACGCCTCATCTTGGCAGGCTCCAAAATGCATCGATGTTGTGTTCGAACATGCTATCAACTAAGTTATTATCGCTTAAAAAATTGCCAAAACATATTTTAATTAACACATCGTTTTAGCTTTACAAAAAATTTCAAAAGACATTTCTGTGAGAAATTTAAACAAATAATTATTGAAATGTCAGCTTTTTACATAACAATTTTACATATTTTAATATCATACGGTAGACACATTTTTTTTTCATTCTATAAACAAGTCTCGAAATATCTCACGCATCTCTAATTAGTAAATTAAAACCAAAGAGGTGGAATTCAAATTGGTTTAAATAATATGTAGACTGTAGACGCAATTATCTCTTTCTACTTTAGATAATATGGTCTCGCTGTTATAATTGCATAATCTGTGAAAGTCATCTGTACAGTTGCACAGGTTATGTGCATGTTTAAATAGAACAATTACGTATGGTCGGTGTATTATTAACATACAAGGCAGTTATTACCACTAACGAATTAGTCTTTCAGTATTCACAACCGATATGTTATCTGTGTTAATAATTTATTTTCTTTAATATTTGACTATGAAGAAACTTTGTATTAGTGATGATTATTTTTTAATATTACCTGCTGCGATTTACACAAAAATTTAATTAGCATAAGAAAAAATCGCATTTGGATATCGCCTAAATTACGTAGTTATTATAGTAAAAGGAAAGCGATAGCGGAAACTGTTAAATTGTGGCCATGAAAAATTAAAATTTATGTTATGTATAAGTCATAACAAAACTTCACCAGATTTTCCTGCGATTATAGAAAAGACGTACACATATTATCCCTTTTAAGGGAGTCGTACATAAATCACGTCAAATTTCATGCCTTTGTCAGACGGCCACACTGGCCGCATTACTTGAACCCCCCTCTGATCTAGTGTGACGTCACATATTTTGAAATTTTAAATTTCAATGGTATTGAAACCGCACTTCCAAAACTATATACATGTTGTTGTGTTTTCTTAACAACCATAAATTAAATATTTTAATTTGAACAATTGAAGTTTATAGTTTCAATATTTTAGATTTATACAACGATGCCAAAGTTTGTTAACCCTTACCTTCTCTAACGTGTCACGTATATTATGGATGACATGTTATTCTTAGTTACTTTGACTAAATTTAGTAATTTGTACTTAATATTTACCCACATCTGCTATCGCGTTGCACTTGTGAAATATGTAACTAATAAATATTATCTGATACGAAATATATATATAAGAGTTGTTGAGGTATGTATGTATGCCTGGTACACATATATGTTTCAACAACTCATATATGTATGAATAGTTAACTTATCTCAGATAGGTCGCGAATTGCATGTATCAGGCAACAGCCAAAGCCGAGGTGTACCGCGCACCCTTGAGCTAGTTTTCAAAATAAAATTGGCTGAGTGCCTAAAGCGCTCGCCTTAGTAGTCCGGTGAAGCTGTCAAGACCTTGCTTGGTCAATAGCGTAGTCAGTACGCAAAAAAAAATGTAACTAACAAAGAGGTCTGTTTTAATTCGAACATCTACAGAACAAAATCAAAAGTATAATACTGTATTTTTGCAATACTAACAATGCTGTTGTTTCGAAACGAGTTTAAAAAAAAGGAATACAAACAAATAAACAACGCATTTAATATTATTGTCGTAGAACGGTAACCACCCGGAAGATTAGTAGTGGTTCTGTTTATTGATACTGGTCGGACCAGTTAGCGGGCAGTCGAGACGTCGGCGAGCCCCCACGTAGCTCGCTAATCAATATAGCATGTTATACTGATGCATGTTTTATTTCGAGATACGCTACTCTGATAAACGATGGACAATAGAAAGTCTAAAATGGAAAGGTCCACATGGGACGGTGGGCTGGTCACATTACAAAGGTGACAGGAACCGATTGGATCAACCCAGCCCCTTGGATCTTTGGAAGAAGATGGATGAGGCCTTTATCCAAATAGGGGTCCATATTTCATTCCAAAAAGATTTGATATTATATACTATATGTGTCTTGAAATGTAGAATAAATCGGTTTATTATTATTATACTGATGCGTAGATTTAATGAAAATGATATTTTAGGTTTTAAATAATCATAAACGAAATCATATATAGACGACCATTTTTTTAAATAATATAGGAGGCAAATGAACGGTTTGGTCACCTGATGTTAAGTGATCACCACAGTCCATAGACAATTGCAACGCCTGGGGAGTCGCCAGTGTGTTGCCAGCCTGTGTTTGGGATAGGGGGAGGGGGGAGGCACTTACAAAATATATATGTATTAAAAGTCATTATTGAGATGTTTAAAAAAAGTACTAGTTTTAATTGCATATTTTAGTTTTTTTGCAGATAATACGAATTAAAAACAATAAGTTACAAGTATTTCTAACTTCAAACTAACAATTTAGTACCTGTTTATCCAAAAAAGTAAGTCACAAAATATTTTGTTACATTTTACATCCGCTACTTCGTAACGTCGCGTCGCGTCGAGACGTATAGGTGTTATGAAGTTTAAGTGTAGTTGTAAGTTTTCATTCTGTGTTTTTCCTAAAAGAATGTTTACATTTTTGATGTCAAATTCAAGGTCGGTCAGCCGGCTAGCCGTCTCTATTTACAGTCAGCTGATAGAGCAAGCAATTCTTCGATTTTTAGCTCTATTCCTAGTTGTTAAAGTTCACAATCGCTTGCAGCCTGACACATTTCGTCGATCGATTATTACTTTTTCTGACTACACCTAGAAACACAGAGTATATACAGAATTTTCAACTTTTCTTTCAAAAATTATCAATGGGCCGTTTGTCCTTTAATTGTATTTACTTTTAGTTCTTGCATTGTTGGAGTCATTTGATTAACTGTGTAATGTATACTAGCTGTTCCCGCGGCTTCGCATACCTTTATTTATACCCAATAATTGTTCTCATCTTTTTATTTTTATTCATATTTAATTATTTATGAAATTCATTGATATTTTATATAGTGTATCAATTGTCGAATGAGATATGCTTCACATTGTATATAATCTCATCTAAATTGGCTTAATTTTTTAAAGACTTTTTTGAAGTAGGTACCTGTTATTGCGAATACTTATAGCGTTTAATTTAACGAATTACAATGCAGTTTCCGTTCACATAATATGAAATACCTAAATGATTTAGTCTAGACGTTATTGCGTTAAATTTGAATAAATAAATAGATCGTAAAAATAAAAAATATACATGTAACAGACAGATTTTTAGATTAATTAATATAGATAATATATATTGATCATAAATATGGTAATGTTAGAACCAGTTATAATTACGAGAACTCGTTTAAAAATTAAGAGGTTTTCATAAATGTTTGTATGGAAGGAGTATTATAAAAATCATTAAATGTATTCGTTTATAACTTCCTTCTGTCTCAAGTGTATTTAATGGGTATTACCAATCTATAAATAAACAATAAAAGATAAAATAAAATTATTAGAACAATTTTGATGCAATTTTAACGAAGAATTTAAGATTATATAACAGCGCCATCTAGTATCAGACAAGTAAAAACTTGTTCATCTTTGTTAATAGTTATATTGTATTTATTACAAATATAGATTATTAAAAGCTCGTATACAACCTATACAGGACCGTCCTATTTACATCTATAGATCGCCGATTGATTGATTACATACACGTATCACTGGAGGCGTTGAATGGTTAAAATAAGAGATATCTCTATTATATACAATGTACTCTACCCACAATATATCATTTTTATGATGGATCATGTCGTCGTCGCGTCTTCGCGCCGACATATACAATCTACTCTGTATCTTTATATTTTATTATAGGAGGCAAACGAACAGGTGGGTCACCTGATGTTAAGTGATCACCACCGTCCATAGACACAGCAACACCAGAGGAATCGCAAGTGCGTTGCCAGCATTTGCTTGAGGGGAGGGAAAAGGAGTAGGAAGGGTGGTGGGGAAGAGTGGAGTAGGGCCGCCGGCACACTCGCTCACCACCGAATGAAACGCAACAATGCAATCACTGTTACTTCACGTCGGTGTTTCTGTGGGTCCGGTGGTACCCCGGGCGAGCCGACCCATTCATGCTGATATCAGCGTGACTCTACAACCTACAAAATTTAGTTAGTGTAGTTAGGTGCATGTTACATTTAAAAATACGACCCAGCTAACACTGTTTCATCACGACACGAGAAGGGGCTTAAATAAATAAAAAAATAAAAGTCTTTATTTAACAAAAATGATTTACATGGCATAAATATCAACTGTAGATTCCCACACTAAGAACTGAATCCTGTGTCGTGGGTAACCGAATAAATTTTGTTTTACAAAATTTATTACTATATTATTATGATGGGGTGGTTTAGTGAGTTCATTCTGACGATATTATTATGATGGAGTGGTTTAGTTCTCATTTAATATCATTTTTATGATGGATCATGTCGTCGTCGCGTCTTCGCGCCGACATATACAATCTACTCTGTATCTTTATATTTTATTATAGGAGGCAAACGAACAGGTGGGTCACCTGATGTTAAGTGATCACCACCGTCCATAGACACAGCAACACCAGAGGAATCGCAAGTGCGTTGCCAGCATTTGCTTGAGGGGAGGGAAAAGGAGTAGGAAGGGTGGTGGGGAAGAGTGGAGTAGGGCCGCCGGCACACTCGCTCACCACCGAATGAAACGCAACAATGCAATCACTGTTACTTCACGTCGGTGTTTCTGTGGGTCCGGTGGTACCCCGGGCGAGCCGACCCATTCATGCTGATATCAGCGTGACTCTACAACCTACAAAATTTAGTTAGTGTAGTTAGGTGCATGTTACATTTAAAAATACGACCCAGCTAACACTGTTTCATCACGACACGAGAAGGGGCTTAAATAAATAAAAAAATAAAAGTCTTTATTTAACAAAAATGATTTACATGGCATAAATATCAACTGTAGATTCCCACACTAAGAACTGAATCCTGTGTCGTGGGTAATCGAATAAATTTTGTTTTACAAAATTTATTACTTGTTATTGCCGTAAGTGGCTTACTTATTAGACAATTAAGATTGATAAACATTTAGAATATACATATATATCAAACAGTTAATATTACACAAATTTAATACCTAAAGCATACAAACGCACATAGTTATTAGATTTAAGCAGGAAGTGAAAAGTTGGCAGAGATGTTTAATTTTCGGAAATTTGACCGAACAATTTTTTTTTTGTAACCATCGACATTCTTTGCCTGACGTGTCTTCACCGCTTCACCGGGACAAACAACAAACATTTGCAATTTCATTTTTTTTTTCGTATTGACTACGCTATTGACATGCCAAAGTTTTATACTAATGCTCGTCTTGTGATCGAAGTTAGACCATAATTCAATGACCTGTTAAATTTCAATATTGTTCAGATTTTGCTAATATTGTAGACTAGTTTTTGCTTGCAGCTGCTCTCGTGTTAATGTACATTTATCTGTACTATCCATCAGGAACATTACATTTTTTTTGGATGAAAGATATCTTTCTATTCTTGTGACAACGTTTATACCAAATCTCAATAATCAGTTAAATAGTTAAGGTGTGGAAGTGTAACAAACAAACATACTCTCTTTCCCGTTTATAATATTAGTAAGGATTAATAGACATAAGGAGCGCAAAGTATGACGATTAGAGAATTAAAATAAAGCTTTCGACTTGTGCATGCTCGTCTTGTGATCGAAGTTAGACCATAATTCAATGACCTGTTAAATTTCAATATTGTTCAGATTTTGCAAATATTGTAGACTAGTTTTTGCTTGCAGCTGCTCTCGTGTTAATGTACATTTATCTGTACTATCCATCAGGAACATTACATTTTTTTTGGATGAAAGATATCTTTCTATTCTTGTGACAACGTTTATACCAAATCTCAATAATCAGTTAAATAGTTAAGGTGTGGAAGTGTAACAAACAAACATACTCTCTTTCCCGTTTATAATATTAGTAAGGATTAATAGACATAAGGAGCGCAAAGTATGACGATTAGAGAATTAAAATAAAGCTTTCGACTTGTGCACTTATATGGCGAAAATAAAATGGTTCCTAATTTTTTTTACTGATAAATAAATAGTTAGTTACTAACAAATAAAATAAAAGAAAAACGGTCGATGAATAGAGAAGAAAAAACACGTTTTATCTTGGTTTATACTTATAAATATTAAGTATATTAGGTATATATATATACTGGTGGTCCTGGCTGTCCTGATAAGAAAAAAATCCTAGATTCATACCGCATCGCCAACTACCGGATTGAAAAGTGAATCGAAACCATTTTTAAATCCATCTGAGAACACATGCAAAAAAATTCATAAAATTCGGTCCAGCTGTTGTTTAGAAGTTCAGTCACATACACGCGTACAGAAGAATTATATATAACTAGCGGGACCGGCAGACGCTGTCCCGCCCTGATTAAAAAAATATCCTTGACAAATCCTTATACACTAAAACGTTCTTCATGAATCACTTTATCTACTGGTGAAAACCGCATGAAAATCCGTTCAGTAGTTTTTGAGTTTATCACGTATAGACAGACAGACAGACAGACGCGGTAAGGGACATTATTTTATACTATGTAATAATAAAGATGTATAAACTAAAATGTAGAAGAAATGTAAAATTCACAAGTTTCACGTCTTAGTTTGTCGTAGGTCAGGTACCTACGCATAATTTTAGTTCTATTGTATATGTATCTATTGACTGTGCTCGACAATCGAGTCTCGCATTGCGCATTGTCGCATTGTCGAGACCTTGTTCTCTATATCCAACAGTTATTTTATACGGACTAACAGAGTTACACTCATTTTATTAAAAAAATGTTGTAAAAAAAATTGGTGCAGTTGTCGAGGAATAAGTTATAAAACTCATTTCAGTTTTTAGAAATGTCAGTCTGACACCCATATATACCCGATACGATACGAAATATATATAAGAATTGTTGAAGTATGTATGCTTTGTACACATATATGTTTCAACAACTCATATATGTATGAATAGTTAGCTTAGCTTAGCTCATATAGGTCGCAAATTGCATGTATCAGGCAACAGCTAAAGCCGAGGTGTGCCGCGCACCCTTGAGCTAGTTGTCAAGATAAAATCGGCTGAGTGCCATAAGCGCTAGCCTTAGTAGTCCGGTGAAGCTGTTAAGATCTTGCTGGGCCAATAGCGTAGTCGTGGTCGGTCTGACACCCATGAAAGATACACAATAAAAGTACTGTGTTCACGATAAAACCTTTTCAAGAAAATCATAAAGCATATTTTCGAGTAACGTTCAATCTTTGTTTCATTAAAATCGGTCCACTCTATCAAAAGTTATTGTAATTTTAATGACGATTCGGCGTAAATACGAGAGAAAATTAGACAAATAAATGGATTTAATACATTCAGATGACGTTATTGGTCACTGTTTTTTTACGTAACGTTCCGTAATGAAGCCGCGGGCACAGATATAATAATAATAGATAAATTCATATATACACATCGATTACCGTGTATCTACTCTATAGAATATTAAGTTAATTAATCTAAAATGCAATGGACACGAAAACAATTATCCTTAAGTGCTGGGATATTTTTCTATTCTTATTAAATTCTATATAGAAATTGCAGCGAAGTCGCGAGCGTTGGCTAGTTCTATATTGTACAAACACTCAAATTTTCGTAATTCGAATATAGATTACTCGCTTGGAGGTCGGCTGTCACCTCCCTTGAAGGTTAATAATATCAACCAATCCCATTTCTACCTCACTAATGTCTTTCAATGTATGCGCGATAACAAAACTGGTTATTTGTTTTTCTACGCGTTTTTATTTTATTGAAGGAATATAAATATACGTGAAGGTTTTATTTATTCGGTAAAATACAATTTAGTTCTTTTGAACAGTGCAGTGGAATGTAGACTTCTTCACGGTTCTCGTTGTTTTTAGATTTCACTGTCCTTACCGTCAGGGACATTTCAGCCACTTTGTCGAGTACAGTTAGATATAAAGTATCTATTAAATTATCTATCGCTAATCTAAGTTTCTCGAAATGTCTAGAGAATATATATAGTGTTTATCTGGCATGTCAGCAAAAATCCGTTCAACTAATCATTGTTTACGGTCGATTAGGACCAAATCGAGTGAGAAACGACTTTAATCGGTTCCAGTCCTTTCATGTCAGGACACGACATCTGTCGGTTTTATTATAACATTCTCATACGAGTTAGGTCACTGACCTGTGTCGGTTGTTAGTTTTCTCACGGGGTCTGTGTTCTTTATTTAATAAAACCGCATTTACACTCATACTGAAGATTAGCGATACCTAAATCGGGTTCCTAGTAAAAGTCCTCAGTGTCCCTACGATTAATAACATTATATCATTAGATAGATTCTGTTAGAGGGTTTCCTTCAACTTTAAGCGTTGGTGATTTAGTTATAGTATGTTCAGACACTGTCTCTACTGAGGTTATCGGTGTAGGAAAACATCGCGATGAATCCACAGCGTTTTGTTAGAGTTTTATCCAATGTCTGCCCGTCAAGCTGCCACTCTTAAGTTGCAAATAGGTCGTCAACATCTGTAGGTGTGGTCCAGCAGCCGCATTTTAGAGGAAGTGCCTATCTTGGTTTAGCATATTCTCCATGCATTATTATTTAACATCGAGTGAGTGCGTAGTCAAAGACTAAAACTTATAAATTATAAAAATGGATCTCAACTTAGTCCTCGAGTGTAAGGAACTTTATAGAACTGAAATCAGGAATTGTTGTCCGCTGAAGTTAGTTGTAATTACCATTATAGGATGGACTGTCTGTTTAGATATCTTGTCATTAAAAATTGAAATAAATATAGGTGGTATATAACGTTGTGCTTGTCTGTACCCCTGGTAGGATAAGTTGATATTCAAAGTAATTATAATACAATTACTAGTGATGCGCTTATAGTTTTTCAACCCTAAAATTATTAGAACCTTCGGCCCGGGCTTTCAATTGAGAATGAAGCCCGAAATAAGTGGAAAAATCTTTTGAAATAAAAAAGTTTAATGCACTTATTTTTTGATAAATTTTTATTTTATTTTATCGTATGCCATGTTTTATTATTGTCGAGTGACTGATTACTCTATTTGTCGCTGCGAGGTTCAATTTATGTGGAACAGTGCAACGGACAAAACTATATTACTCTTTAGCAGCTCCCGGCGGTCACGTGCAACGTTTTGTTTTTGAGTTTCGACCAACTGAAACCGAAATTTCGGTCTCTCACTAGCAATTATAATGATCAAACTCTATAATAATTATTTACGTGAAAGTTAGAATTATTATGATAAAGTTTAAATTCCTGGTAAAACAAGGTATGAGTCTTTCATCTTTCCTGGTGCCCCGAGCCCCGTTTTTCATATAATTCAATTTCTACAAGGCCCTATAAGGCTATAATTATCGACGGACTAAGGATGCCACTCATAATATAGTATTATGAGTACGAACCTAATTTGTTATTCTTTATGTGAATAATAAAGTACGTGACCCCACATAGTTTGGTTTTTACAGTATTCATTCTACGTAAAATGATTAAAGACAAGGAAAGTTGGCCGTCATTTTGTGTATCGCGTCGGCCTCGGTGACCGAACTGAACAATGGAATGT
Organism: Antheraea pernyi; assembly: GCA_015888305.1. Classification (NCBI taxonomy): domain Eukaryota; kingdom Metazoa; phylum Arthropoda; class Insecta; order Lepidoptera; family Saturniidae; genus Antheraea; species Antheraea pernyi. The sequence continues at coordinate 58,967 of MU160516.1, read as the reverse complement.
TAATTCGATCCGGTGGTGAATTTTAACTACATACAATAAATAAAAGAGTATTTTTATTATATAATTAAATTGTGTTTAATGTTCATTCGTATGTGGAAGAAATGAAAATACAAACAAGGAAACAAACCTACTGACTGTTGCCACTGATATGTTACGTCACACATTATTTGCTGAAATAAAAGTTGGCAACCCTAATATAAGCTGAGGTTAGTAATAACTGGATTGAACACGTACTGTTTAGCTGCTTTAGGGCTACTTCAGTCGATTCTTTCTAAGACAATGGGTGTCAAAAACAGTGGAACAGTAATTTGATTAACTTTAGTTCATCTTATGACAGTGGGGAAACGTTTTACTGATGAAGTGATACATAAGTAATAAATAATAATAAAGAAATTCATGTGTTTGGTGAACGCTAACTGTTTGAAGTGAAACTACTTATGGGAGTGCTTCGAAATACAGATCCGCAATCTCTTTGTGTGACGAAAAGTGGTGAAGGGTAAACACTGTGTCGGGTAGAGTGTTGAAAACATTGTCGTGCAATCACTCAAGTTAAGCAACGTCGGGCGGGGTTAGTACTTAGATGCCCTCTCCGCCAACGGAGGACCGGAGAGAGGAGGCGGCGATTTGCCCTTCTCCTCCCTCCACCGTAGCCGGACCTGAGGGGATGGGCCGTGGGGTCCATCTCCTCATTGCACAGATCCGGTAGACGAGGGGAGGCATCTGGTGTGTACCCAGTCGGTCTCCTTATTAGGACGGAGCCTGGCGGCCACCTTCGGCAGGGCGGACCGTTGGGGCGGCTATCCAAGGGTAATAGCGTAAATCGATCCCTTGCCGCTTCAACAATACGGTCGGATGGTACACCGTGAGGTTTTAGTCCGTGCGAGTCGGACATAACCCATCCTCTCCCCCGAGAGGGTGGCGTATCAACAGGGGATTTCCCAACGTTAATAAAAAAAACGGTCAGTATTTAGATGGGTGAGCGTCTGGGAACACCGCGTGACATTGGTTTTTTGTTGTATTCTTTAATCGAAATGTTTCCCGTACTACAAAACTTTCACTTCTATCATGTATCTTAACGACACTCCCTATTTTTTCTTTCATTATAATACGTCAAAGTGACGAAATTGTATCTGTCTTAAAGCAGCACAGTGCAATCTATCCACGGTCGCTTCCAGTCCCATCTCACTTGTGACAATTAACAGGTGTACTTGCAAATTAATAAATAAATACATATATTCGTTTGTCTCACATGAACATAGTTATCTAATAATTACGTTACGAATATAGAACGCCGCGATAGAAACAATCCGTGATGTTTGTGTTTGCAAAATGTCAATGAACGTCGTGCTACGTGCGTGCGTTCTGCCGCGCCGGCCACAAGCATTTTAATAAACGAAAGACACGTTTGCGCGACATTCTGCGATGCTGTTTTTTGATATATGACCTCCAATTATATTATATACTAGCTGGGTCCGCGACTCCGTCCGCGTAGAACCTAATGTAAAAATAACATTGATTAATAAAATCATTTGAATGTATTAAGTTCATTTACTTACCGACTTTTCTCTCTTCGCTCTCGTGCCGCCATTAAAATTGCAATAACTTTTGATAGAGTGAACCGATTTTAATGAAACCAAGACTAAATGTTACTCGAGGATATGCTTTATGATTTGCATATCGTGAACGCAGTACATTAGGATTGATGCGTGTTCATACAAACAGAGAGACATGCCAAATGGTCGAAATGTTTTTTATTACTTATGCCAAGATTCCAATATGTTTGACAAAAACCTAAAAAAAGTACAAACACTTTAGATTTACTATCTTACTATATGTACTCGTATAGACAATTAAAATAATGTTTTTATAGGAGTATTGCTTGTCCAGTGGTCGAAATTTTACCATATGGAAAACCAAGGAAAATGAATAGTTTTTTCGCGTGTTTATCGATATTGTTATCTGTTTTGGGTTTTGTACAAGTTTTCTTGATTGTAGACGTAAGGAGCGTGAAATATTACAAATAGAGACTTTTAACGCTTCGATGCGTCAATGGTATGCAAAAAACGATTTCCTATTATTTTTACTGATAACATTACAACTAGTTATTAGCTACTTTTTTATACCATAGGAGGCAAACGAACAGATGGGTCACCTGATGTTAAGTGATTACCACCGTCCATGGACACTTCCACCATCAGGAGAGTCGTAAGTGCGTTGCCAGCCTATGTTTTGGGGAGCGGGGAGGGGAAGGGAAGTGGGGAAGTGGCCCTCCAGCGCTCTCACTAACCGATCGAAATGCGACATTGCAAACACTGTTACTTCACGCCTGTTTTCTGTGAGAGGGTTGTATTACTCCGGACGAGCCGACCAATTCATGCTGAAATCAGTAACAGCTTCAGCATGGCTCTACCACCTACATTGTTAATATACTAAGAATGGAGAAAATGGTACAGAATCTATTTATGTATAGAAGGTGTTGTTCAGTGGAGAAGACGAAAATAAACTTTATTAAAAAAACGCATTACATTGACGTTCTAAATTATGAATATTAACTCTATGGTACACTGATTGCTGCATGTGACTTCGGCCTTGTGATTATATAATTTAATGTGAATTCTGGGTATAAGTACGAATCGTGGACTTTTTTTTTAAATTGTATTTTAGTCGTTTCTACTTAACCTCTACAACACTTTTGCCGGTTATAAGTTAAATTTTATCATTGCTGCTTATTTCCCATGGAAAATCGTAATATTATGTACTCTAAAAGTTGTCTATATGCCAGTAAAATTATCGTCAAAATCGATCCAAACGTTTTGAAGATTATTCGGAACATATAACAGACCGTTCGATTTTACGTAGTATATGTTATTTATAGAAACTCCGCACTAGAGAACTCGCTAACGAGTACCGAGTAATACAAAAATGTCTAAACCATAAATAGTCTGTATAAAAATAAATATTCTGTTAAAATTGTTAACGAGAAACTTCGTGAAGGTTTACAAGTAATATACATTACTTTTTGTTTGATCATGTGGGTCACCTGATGTTAAGTGATTACCACCGTCCATAGACACTGACGACACCACGGAAATCGCAAGTGCATTGCCAGCCTGTGTATTTGCGAGGGGAGAGAACGTGGGCATCCGGCGCTCTCACTGACCGTACTGTTGCTTCACGCCGGTTTTCTATGAAAGGGTGGTACTAGCCCGAGCGAACTAGATCATTCATGTTGAAACCAGTAATAATAGCTTCAGCGTGGTTCTACCACTCTTAAATTTCGTAAAGCAAATGAGGACTTCTGTATTGTTTTTTATAAGAACTAATAACCGTCCAGTAATACGTACCATATTAAAGGGTATAAAGTTTTTTCCTCTCGTGTTAATATACATAATAGACGTTATTATATTATTATTTATTTGTTTTTTTTTTTCTAAACTGTGAAACGATTGTAGAAATATTGTAGATTTTAAACGTAAGGAGCGTAAATAATTATAACGAATAAACGACTTATAAATGGTAGCGTGATGCTGAGGAAAAATAATTAAAAACTATAATGGTGGTAGAGCCACGCTGCAACTATTACTGGTTTCAGCATGAATGGGTCGGCTCGTCCGGGGTAGTACCACCCTCTCACAGAAACACCGACGTGAAGTAACAGTGCTTGCATTGTTGCGTTTCGTTCGGTCAGTGAGAGCGCCGGAGGCCCACCTACCCTCCCCTCTCCTCTCTCCTCTCCCTCCCTAACCCTTCTCCCGAAGGGTGGCAACGCACTTGCGAATCCTCTGGTGTTGTTAGTGTCCATGGACGGTGGTGATCACTTCACATCAGGTGACCCAAATGTTCGTTTGCCACTTATGACATAAAAAAAAACTTTTCGAGCTTATACTTTAAGTATACTAGCTGTGCCGCGACTCTGTCCACCTGGAACCTAATGTAAAAAAACAGTCAGTAATAAAACCAACTGTATGTATTAAGTCCATTTAGTTATCTACTTCTTTCTCGTACTTAAGTCGCCTCGTCATTAAAATTGCAATCACGTTTGATATAGTGAATCGTTTTTAATGAAACCAAGAATAATGTTACTCGAGGATATGCTTTATGATTTTCTTGGTGAGGTTTTACGCATAGTTTTATCAGTGTTCAAACAAACAGAGATATAGACAGGCGATGGGCATACAGATATTTCTAAAAATGATAAATCTTTTTTATTATTTATTCCAAGATACGTGCAACAATTTGCACGAGGTGCACGGGGTTGAGTGTGCAGCGCGCACACTGCTGGACACTGCTTCCTTAGTTTATTATATTTGCGTAGAACCCTATTTTTTTTCTAAAATGAAAGTAAGTAACTTCTTATACTATTTTGCTATTTACCAGTGAAAATTCCGTCAACATCGGTCCAAACTTTTCGTATATTAGCCGGAACAGACGGACAGAAAAATTTAAAATGGTTTTTTTTGTTGTGAATTCTGTATATACTTTTACATCCGATTTGTAAAAAGCTATTATTTATAACAAACAGACACTTAAACTCAATTTATTTGTATAGATTGGTTTTGACATAGAAAAGAAAGAGATATTAGTATTTGTCTGAAAGCAGACACGTATTTTTTCGGTTTGTAGTACAAAATGCAAGAAATAAAAGGAGTGTAGTCTATAGTACGCTGAATTATATGTAACTGGAATGAGATACTTTTTTAAATACAAAGGATAATGAAGTGTTCCTTGGTTTTTATGAACACGTCGAAAATGTTCCATTGCGTCATTTGTGGTTGTCAGAATAATCAAAGGCATTGTAGAAATATTATTGTTAGGTTTCATTGACGAAAAATCGATGTATACCGAGTTGCTTGCTTATTCTGGCCCTTAAAAAATATAATATTGAATATATCTCTTTACTGTGATAGTGTGTTCAAGCGCCATGTCATGCGGATTTTAATGTCTAAATGATGTTATAGGGTGGATGAATATGTGAAAGAAAATTGCCTTTTCGCCGAGAAAAACGGTTAAAAATTCCTTATAATTAATCAATAATATCGATTTTATTATGATACAAGTATCGCTTACAGTTATCGTAAATTGGTGGATTTTCAGCTAGGAACTGGCCAGTTCTAGACATCATTAGATTCAAAAATAAATCTCGACATGCGAATTTGTGATATTTGAAATCAACCAGAATCAGCTTAGTTGAATAACTCTGAAGTAATACTGGTTAACAGTTTTAAAATGGCATACTATATATACTTTCGTGGTCAAGAGTATAAAAAAATAACAGATAATTGACACCGTTGGATCGAAGGCCCGTTAATTAAATGATATTATAAAAAAAACAACACATGGTCAAGTCTAATTTATACGTGGTCTATAAACAATGACGTTACAGCGCTTTTTGCGACTTATCAATTCGCATCTTAAAGTCAGTTCATCACCTTTGGATAATGCGGTATTATTATATGATAATGTATAAGTAACATTAAATATGAGGACGTGTTAAGTTTTTATGATTGCCTGGTAATTTAATTTGTCCCGACAAGTTTTAACAAGTTTCTTGTACCTGAATTAAAAAATATTCCTTGTTGAATATATTTATTCAGTATTTTTTTTATATACGGTGTAGTGTCGTCACTATTCAATATAGTACATTCCAAATGTAAAGCTTATTTTTTTATACCACGATGGTGGCAAACAAGCGTGCAGCTCGTCTGATAGTAAACGGTCACCACAGCCTATAAAGGCTTTTTTTATTGTAGCACGGCAAAATGATTGCACTATGCCTGATGGTAAGCACAGTACAATCCAAAAAAACGGTCGCCACTATCATGCCGGCCTGCAAAAAGCTGGATATGCACAGGCTGATCCCGAAACGCGACCCACACAAGCGAATCACTATTACGGGCTTTTTCGCCATATGCGACCCAGTCTAGCTGTAAAACCCTACGACCCCGCTTTCGCCTTTGCCACGTTCGTTATGCAGCAGGGTGCACCACGTCCAGGTGAGGTTGGCTTGGGTGTCTCAAGTCTTATGATGTTATTCGACACCCCTTACACCCCTAAAGGCATAAAGGTATAAAACGTCCGTTGCCAACCCTTTAGGAACCTGTTTACTTGGATAGATGATGTGTTCAGGCAGCTGCAATTGCGAGCCAGCCCCCTTTAGATTTAAAATGTTTACCATTTTAGACATATCTTGGTTACACACCAAAGCCTACGAAGTCACAAGAAGTAACGCAATGGCATGTTACTTTGCGCTTCCGCCTTGAATTGATTGGCCGCTGCCACGTCTCTTTGACAAAAAACATTTAATTCAATTTGCTCTACGTGTACCTTAATTTTTTTAAAATCTGTAACTAGTAATACAACGACCACAAATATGAGAAATATTAGTAACCGAAACATCAAAAAAGATAGTGGAATTATTGGACATTTTAGATGCAAACGATAGATGAAATTATTAATAATAGTTAATAATATTTTTTCTATTCAGAATCTTCCAAGACCAGCGGGCAAATTAATTCCAGGCAGAAGCGCAAAGTAACGTCCAATTAAATACTTATAACCAACTACCGCAAAGTAACACCTTGATTCAAATATATAAATCGACACATATTAACTCCCCAGTTAGTTACTAGATATGGCAAATATTTCACCTGATATCCAGTATCGTCCAGTGGTCGAAAATCAATTATAACATAGGTCAACAAAAATAAATAAATTTGGGTTTCTGTTCTCTTGCTTAAATTCTGATTTTAGACATTGAAAAACACTTACATATTCATATTTAGTTCATAAAGTTTCCTTTGGTCTGGTTTAGGACGATAAGTATGATTTAATTTATTTCATAAACAAAAGATTACTACTACATCTGAACGAAGACATCAAAGACAACATGGGGGGTTACTCCGAGGTACAAGGAGAACGTTTTCACCAAGATGTGATGGACTTTGAATGGCGATATCAAGGGCAGTACAACGAGAATATGATGGGAGCATAAAAGAAATACGAAAAATATTCACTTTTAGACACTACGTTCTTGTTATTTTACATCTATATGTTATTGTTTATCACAAATATTGAATAAAAAAGACTCTTGTATCTAAAAAAAAGTTTTCTAATTATAATTTACAGTGGAAGTGTAGAAAAAATATAAAAATCAATAATTTTGCCGAAAAATTGTTCTAGTTTATACAAAAGCAAACTTTAATCGGAAAAAAAGAATTCCTTATTTTTGTCGTAGGAGAAACCAAGATTTAACATGTAGAAGTTAGACCGAAAAATTGTGTTGATTGCGTAATTAATAAATTTTTAAGTGTCAATATTATTGTAAACTGGCTGTGCCCACGACTTCATCCACGTAGAACCTGATATGCAAAACAATGACTAATAAAATTATCTGAATGTTTTTTTTTCTTTCTTTCTTCTTATCTGCAGACTCTCGGTCCGCACCATTTTTTGCTAAAGTTTTATTTAATATGTATGTTAAAAATCGTATTTGTGAGCATCTATTGGGTAGTTTTTTTTTTTTATATATATATGTATATATTTATTTAACTGTTTTTGACGTTATTGCCTTTATGGCGGTTTCATTCCGGTC
>MU160516.1:0-39784 GCA_015888305.1 Antheraea pernyi | reverse complement strand
TGAGTAATGCATATTTTAATTAATTTAATGTACTTCTAATGCATTGTATATAAAATAAATAGCTTTCTGCACTTCTCCTCCATATAAACTTTAACTATGCCAAATTTCACGTTCATTCGTTCGCCCAATTCCGTTAAAAAGGGATAAAAAGTTTAGGCTTTACGTATTAATATATATGAATGATTACACAATTAACAAAACTACTTTAACGAATATCTCAAAAATATATTCAACTTTTTTGTTACACTACCGGTCAAGTAATTCCAGCCGGATGTGCTAAGTAACGCACTCTTAAGTAATCAATGATGAAGTTCGACAAACTAATACCTTTGTACGGTTACGTACATTGCCTCTCGCCCTACTTATTATGTGCGATTCAGTACAGTTGAATAAAATTATATTTATAGTCAGTCGCGTTCAAGCACTCAGGTACACAATACACAGGTCACAATAACACAATTGTAACATAGAAATAAAATAATTGTGACCTAACAAACAACTTCATTCCCACAACGGGTCGAACGGGTCGGTTCAACCCGAAACATAAGTAATAGAATTTTTGACGGGATCTTGGAATGTCGTGTAGTGAACTTTGTAATTTAATCATAATTTGGCTCTATATTATGTGGTATTTGTGGTGTTTTGCGTAATCTAGTTTGGTTATTGTGCACAAGTAAAATGGATAGGAAATAATACCACGTGGCATTGGGGTGTAAGGGGTGTCAAATAACATCTAAGACTTGGGACATCCAAGCCAACCTCAGCTACACCCTGCTGAATAACGGACGAGGCAATGGCGAAAGCGGGGTGGTAGGGTTCTACAGCCTGATTGGATATGGCAGAAAAGCCCATCATAGTGATTCGCTTTTGCGGGTCGCGTTTCTTGATCAGCCTGTGCATATCCAGCTTTTCGCAGGCCGGCATGACAGCGGCGACCAGCGATGGATAGTGTGTCACTCGGTGGTCGTCATTGTTTTAGGATTGTACTGTGCTTACCATCAGGCACAGTCATTTTGACGTGCTACAATAAAAAATCTGACTCGCCACAAAAACTCCCTGGAAAGTTCTAACAGGACGGCCACCATCTTGTTAATTCATTAAAATGATCGCATGAAACTTGTAATATAGTTACTTACTCGACAATTGCAGTAATAGTCTACTAGAAGATTGGTTGCCAAAAAGAAACATATGCAAGGCAAGCACTTGCTCCTCATCCGTACAACCTTTACAACCAAAGAAATCTGAGTTTCATTTGACATAGCAAACTTTCCTATGAATAAAGTAATAAATATATCCACAACAAGTTCAAAAGTTATTATCAAAACAAATATTATTTACATGGTTTATAAGAAATAATTTTGCTGACAGCTCACCTGAAATATTTCGACGTCAAGAAAAGCCCAGTCGCCCCTCGTCATACCCAGAGCGTGGGCCGCGAGGAGAAACTCACGAACCAAGGACCCTCTCACGCTGAGGATTACCACTAAAAAGTAGTGTATTTTATTTAATATTTCACCTCAAACCGAGTATATATACACTATAAGATTACGCAACAATATTATGACAATTCAAACCTATTGTAATACTATGAATACTATCCGCATATCGGAAAGTGAATACTAAAAGCCTCATCTCCTATTTTTACATATAGAAATATATCATTACATAGTATAAAACAAAGTCACCTACCGCATCTGTCTGTCTGTCTGTTCGTGATAAACTCAAAAACTACTGAACGGATTTTCATGCTGTTTTTACCAGTAGATAAAATGATTCATGAGGAAGGTTTTGGTATATAATTTATCCAGGTTTTTTTTTTTATCAGGGCGGTATTACGTCTGCCAGGCCCGCTAGTATGCTATAAAATCAAAATTAAATACAAATTATTCTGATGAAAAACGTATCGGTTCTCCTCTTATTTTTCTTTTATGTTATTAAACAAAAAAAGTTTTTTTATACACTTTTAAACTAATATATCAGCTTCATTTTATCTTACAATTAAATCAAATGATTCCCTAGTAAAATATCACTACTAGATATTACATATGTTACGCATAAAGTATACTTCATTCAACTTAGATAAATGAGAAGGCGATCTGTAGGAATTAAAAATAATACCGCCGCACCGCGCCGCACCGCGCCGCTCCGCGAAAACATCGCTGTCATTGATAAGAGGCAAAAAGTTCAATCATTTATTAAATGACATAATAACATTGGTTATTATGTCATTTTCAGACATCATTATTCATAAATAATAGTCAATTCGAATGCTATTGGCTCATATAGAGAAATGTTTAAGTCTATACTAATATTATAAAGTTGGAGGGTTTGTTTGGTTGAACGCGCTAATCTACCTAATCATAGGTACTACTGGTCCGAATTGAAAAATTCTTTCAGTGTTAGATATGTCATTTATCGAGGAGGGCTATAGTATATATATACATATACAGGAAAATATAACCGAGTTAATAAATAGTGCATACGACAGTTTATCAATTCTACAACCCGAAAAAAGGAACCAAAAACTAAAAAAGAAGTTGAGTTAAATAATCTGTATGTACCTACAAAGCGAAAGTTCACTTATTCACTCGCTGACTATTGCATAAATATTGTCATTGTTCTATTTTATTTTAACTAACTTCTGCCCGCGACTTCTTACGCGTGGAATAGTTACTTTGGGCTAACGCTAACACGCAACGGAAGCATCACGCACGCATCAAGAGGAAAAAAAACCGATTTTGAAACATTCTTCATTGGTGTTCCGCTCCTATTGTTCTTAGCGTGATGATATAGCCTTTCTCGATAAATGAGTTACATAATACTGAAATAATTTTTCAAATTGGACCAGTAGTTCCTGAGATTACCCCTTAAAACGTCACAACTATCTTTATCTTTGTCGTACTGTGAAGATGTGGAATAGCCTCCCAGCCAGTGTGTTCCCTTCCTCTTATGACATGGGGTCCTTCAAACGAGGCGTGAAGAGGCACATGTGCAGGTCGGCATGATAGCGACGACTGCCGTTGTTATTTAACACCGACGGTCACCCTTACTTATGGACTGTACTGTACTTTCCATCAGGTACCATACAGTCACTTTGCCGAACCAGTTAAAAAAAAAAAAAAAATTAGTTATTACACTTGCAACATCAGGAGAGTCGTAAGTGCGTTGCCAGCCTGTGTTTTGGGGAGGGGGGAGGGGAAGGGAAGTGGGGAAAAGTGGCCCTCCAGCGCTCTCACTGACCGATCGAAATGCAACATTGCAAGCACTGTTACTTCACGCCTGTTTTCTGTGAGAGGGTTGTATTACTCCGGACGAGCCGACCAATTCATGCTGAATCAGTAATAGCGTCAGCATGGCTCTACCACCTAGATTACTAATATACTAAGAATGGAGAAAATGGTACAGAATCTATTTATGTATAGAAGGTGTTGTTCAGTGGAGAAGACGAAAATAAACTTTATTAAAAAAACGCATTACATTGACGTTCTAAATTATGAATATTAACTCTATGGTACACTGATTGCTGCATGTGACTTCGGCCTTGTGATTATATAATTTAATGTGAATTCTGGGTATAAGTACGAATCGTGGACTTTTTTTTTAAATTGTATTTTAGTCGTTTCTACTTAACCTCTACAACACTTTTGCCGGTTATAAGTTAAATTTTATCATTGCTGCTTATTTCCCATGGAAAATCGTAATATTATGTACTCTAAAAGTTGTCTATATGCCAGTAAAATTATCGTCAAAATCGATCCAAACGTTTTGAAGATTATTCGGAACATATAACAGACCGTTCGATTTTACGTAGTATATGTTATTTATAGAAACTCCGCACTAGAGAACTCGCTAACGAGTACCGAGTAATACAAAAATGTCTAAACCATAAATAGTCTGTATAAAAATAAATATTCTGTTAAAATTGTTAACGAGAAACTTCGTGAAGGTTTACAAGTAATATACATTACTTTTTGTTTGATCATGTGGGTCACCTGATGTTAAGTGATTACCACCGTCCATAGACACTGACGACACCACGGAAATCGCAAGTGCATTGCCAGCCTGTGTATTTGCGAGGGGAGAGAACGTGGGCATCCGGCGCTCTCACTGACCGTACTGTTGCTTCACGCCGGTTTTCTATGAAAGGGTGGTACTAGCCCGAGCGAACTAGATCATTCATGTTGAAACCAGTAATAATAGCTTCAGCGTGGTTCTACCACTCTTAAATTTCGTAAAGCAAATGAGGACTTCTGTATTGTTTTTTATAAGAACTAATAACCGTCCAGTAATACGTACCATATTAAAGGGTATAAAGTTTTTTCCTCTCGTGTTAATATACATAATAGACGTTATTATATTATTATTTATTTGTTTTTTTTTTTCTAAACTGTGAAACGATTGTAGAAATATTGTAGATTTTAAACGTAAGGAGCGTAAATAATTATAACGAATAAACGACTTATAAATGGTAGCGTGATGCTGAGGAAAAATAATTAAAAACTATAATGGTGGTAGAGCCACGCTGCAACTATTACTGGTTTCAGCATGAATGGGTCGGCTCGTCCGGGGTAGTACCACCCTCTCACAGAAACACCGACGTGAAGTAACAGTGCTTGCATTGTTGCGTTTCGTTCGGTCAGTGAGAGCGCCGGAGACCCACCTCCCCTCCTCTCCCTCCCCTAATCCCTTCCCCCAAAGGGTGGCAACGCACTTGCGACTCCTGTGGTGTTGTTAGTGTCCATGGACGGTGATGATCACTTAACAGCAGGTGACACACCTGTTCGTTTGCCACTTATGACATATGACATAAAAATGTCCAAACTTTTTTAACACTAAAGATCATCAACAAAACTAAACAAAAAAAAAAGGAAATATGTTGATAAATAGAGGAGAAATGGCACTGAACTGTTTTGTCTTCACCTATTTACAAAATAAATTTTAAAATACTTATGTCTCCAAGTCGTAAGTAATCGTAAAGACGTACGAGATTCGTATTATTAATTTTAAAAAAAAATGTCCAACGTTGCGGCTCTGAAGTCGGAATGAGGTTAACAAAATCGCGATTGTCATGAGCCACTTAAAGTATTTTTATCTTTGTAAATAAATTATTATAATATATACACTTTTTATATCTTGAATTATCCAATAATTATCGAGTTTGCATTGTAACGCATAATATTATGGTTAATACCATTGACATATAAAAAACCCCAGACAGAACAGAATAGAATCGAATAGAAGTAGCGCTCAAAACCGGCCCCAAAAACTCCCCAATATACATACGTGGTTATAGTCATGCGATAACCTTATGATTTTGCAAATGAATGATTTAAAGTTGTTTTTACAAGGACGCAAGCGACGCGAGACTATTTGAAATGACTGCATAATCCAAAATTATGCACTCATTTTTGTGTGCCGGTTGTGAGACGTTAAGTGTGCATCTTGGGTTTTTGTATATCAGTGGTTAATAGATTTTTTTTTAATGTATGATTTGAACAATCGATACCATCATTTAAATATCTGTGGTCGATTTTTACATAAAATAATATAGCAGTGTAGGAAAATTAATATGGTAACAAACAACCGGAATTTAATAATGTATATTCAATATGTAATATACGAGTACGTCAAATGAATTATAATTATTTTCGGAAATATATCTCGTGTTTTTGTTGAAACAAATCAATAACAGCTGTGTTGGTTGAAGATTTGTTTAAACAGCGATGTACTTGGAAGTTACGTCACGAGACCTCTATTTAAATTTAGTGTTGCCAGAGCAAAGAGAAGGATCTTCTGTATGGGATTTTCTTATATAATATTGACATCGGTAGTTAATTGCTTTTTTTTTATTGTAACACGGCATAATGACTGCACTGTGCCTGATGGTAAACACAGTACAATCCAAAAACAATGGCGACCAACGAGTGACACATTATCCATCGGCGGTCGCCGCTGTCATGCCGGCCTGCGAACAGCTGGATATGCACAGGCTGATTCCGAAACGCGACCCGCAGAAGCGAATCAATATGACGGGCTTTTTCGCCATATACATGGTGGTTGCGACCCAGTCAGGCTGTGAAACCCTACCACCCCGCTTTCGCCATTGCTTCGTTCGTTATTCAGCAGGGTGCACCACGTGAAGGTGAGGTTGGCTTGGATGTTTCAAGTCTTAGCTGTTATTTTACACCCGTTACACCCCCAAAACGACGATTAATAGCTGACGAACCACAATGTATCGAAGTTTTTGTTTTAAATATATAGATATACATCAAATAATAATACTGTAATAAGAATGTAGACTGTAATAAAAAAAAAACAAAGTTACTATTTTGTCGTGCTATGTCAAAATGCGATAATCACGTAATCATATGAGAAGTATTTTCTAAACATATACAAAATCATTTGATCACAGTAGATTAATTATTCAGAATAAATTATTGTCAATTTAGATTTCAAATAAAACTTTATTTATTTTTAGTACAGTGAATTTCTATGAATTTATCTAACTTTCCAGCTACAGAGTTATTATCTCCACCAATACTATTTCTTCAGTTTCCACGAGTATTTATTTGTACATTCAAAATCTGTTATAACGATTTCAAAGGACTACTCATATTTAGTCGTAACAACTGATAGTCGTAACAACCGGTGATGTTTTTGAGACACGGCATTCAGCCGAGACCTTTGTTCTGGGTCAATATAACCGGTATGTTGTTCTAAACGATGTACAAATGTAGTACAAATGAGATAAAAATATTATTGTGTTTTCGATACATTCGGTTTTATTATTAAGTATAATAAATCTCGATATTTACGTTATGAGTCTGGTAACCCTAAAATGGTCATAGAATAAACACAAGCAGTGTAATATGTAGCAATTTTCCACCCACCAATCGCGTGTCGCAGATCTTTAAATGTCACTAATCTTTGTTTAATACCTTACAATCAAATAGAAAACCAGTAATATTGTCGAGGAAATTTCTACATTGACTCTGCACTTATTCACTTTCCAAACGAAATACGTTACAAGTAGAAAGTTTTTCAAAAACAAATATATGTTTAATGTACTTAGCGATTAGGTTGCATTTTGATTGAATCATAAACGTCAGCTGGTTTTCACTTCGTATTATGTAAATGCAGACACAGCTGTGAGCCGTGCACCGCTCGACGAATGTTTACATACAGTTGTGATTAGTTATAAGCTTTATTGTTAACGGCATAGAGTTGTATATCGTTAGTGTAAAGTTAATGCGCAGCACGTTATCTGGTTGCATAAGAGCAAGGGCTATTGTATCTTTATCAGCTGTTATGAGTTGGTTATCTGACGCAATTGCGCCGCGGAACCGGTGATCTGCTGTGTGCATTTTATAAAGGCATACATTTATGAAGGTTTTAAATAACCAGTAAATCAAGTCAAGAGACCTTTGTATATTCCGCCTACGAGACTATTCTATTTTTTTGTAGAAATGGAAACCTTTTTCAGCGTGTTTTACGGTCTTTCCGAATAATGGACGAAAGTGAAACGTCACGGTCACGTCAGTGACGCACTAAATCATATATATATATATATATATATATATATTTTTTTTTTTCTATTTTTATATCATAGTATGTAAACGAACAAGTGGGTCACTTTATGTTAAGTGATCACCACCGTCCATAGACACTTGCAACGCCAGAAGAGTCGCAAGTGCGTTGCCACCCTGTGCTTGGGGGGGGGGAGTGGGGAATGAAGGAGGGGAGGTGGGTTATCCGGCGCTCTCACTGACCGAACGAAACGCAACAATGCAAGCACTGTTACTTCACGTGAGTGTTTCTGTGGGTCGGGTGGTAGTACCTCGGGCGAGTCGACCCGTTCATGCTGAAAGCAGTAATAATCTCAGCGTGGCTCTACCGCCTTTGGAAATATTTACTCTGTTCCATTCATAATCAGTCACGTTTACTGTCTGGCAATTAATAGTAAAATAATGTTATCATAAATCAGTATAATATGTCAAATGTATATATTGTGCGTATACAGTTAGTACATAAAACTATATTTAAATATTTTCCCTTCATCGTGTGATGGTCATAAGGGCGTACTCACATCTCGTCTTAACTGAAAATTTGCTGCCGAGATGATGTTAATAGATTTCCTAAAATTAATGTAACTACGAAATTATTCATACCGAGAGTGTAATCTGCGGCTTCCTTAGTTTTATCTACTGCGATGTTAGCGTGATGGAAGTGACAATTAAATGAGTTAAAAAAAAATGTTACATCCACGTATATGTATTTGACTAGATTAATATCCCTGGATAATAACCGTAACAAATAGAATTTTCATTTTGTTATTTTTGATTACATGTATATTAGGGGGTTTAAAAAAACATTTTTTTTTCTCGGGACCAGGCTTAAAAGTTTCTTTTCAATGCCAAAGTAGGCGTCTGAAAATATGAGGCCTTAATATTAAGATTGTCCGCATCCCATTTTTCGATTTCTCATAAGAATAACACAGAATTTTTTTTTCTTATTATTTTTGTAACTAATGAACCATAAATTGCTCTGCAATTTCCATCGAATATTTTTGTAGAGAATTGAATGCTCCACAAAAAAATCTGATATCATTTTTTGAAGAATCAACTTATTTAAAAGTTATTCGAGGTCAGTGTTAAATTCATTACTAATCTGAGCCTGGATTTGAAAAGAAAAAAAAATCTTTTTGAATGCCTATATATATATTATATAACCTTTCTAATGCAGAACTACGCGTTTATCAAATAATATCTAAAAAATTGCTCTGCAATTTCCATCGAATATTTTGTAGAGAATTGAACGCTCCACAAAAAAAATCTGATATCATTGGTCAGTGTTAAATGCATTACTAATTTGAGCCTGGATCCGAAATGAAAATTTTTTTTTTTTGAATGCTTTTATATATATTATATAACCTTTCTAATGCGGAACTACGCGTTTACCAAATTACACGTACAAAAAATCACTAGCATATAATATTTTAAAGAGGTTTTCATTGGCCGTATTCTCTTTTATTTACTGTCATACAGTGACTATTGACAAATCATTATTTTGAATACAATATTGGATTAACCATTTGGACGATAACGCCACATTAAAACATATATATAATGTAATAAAACATTTCTTTTAGAGAGCTTCTCAAAGTATTTTAAAATATCACTTTACTACAAATGTAAACATGAACTTTTGAGAAGACGAAAGTGAGGAAACTATAGCATAGTGATGTAATATTTCTTACGATTAGTCTGGTGGTATGAAACGACAATCGTGCTTAAACTAAATCACCAAAATGATATGGTGAGTTTTTGGCGGAATCTTGGAATGCCATGTAGACGTTTTTATGTTTTATTTATAACCTTGTGTTATTTCACGCTATATTTTGTAATATTCATTGCGTTTTACGTAATATAGTTTGACTATTGTGCACAACTGAAGTGGATGGGAAATAATACCAGAGAACATGGATTCATATCCAACGTTAACAAATAGTTTTCCAAAAAGGTTAGGTCGATTTTGAAATGAAATTAAATAAAGCGTATACGAGGTATAAAGGAAATCTTTTTTTTTTTATTGATATGCTCATATACGCCATTATGTTTGGAATATGAAAGCGTTCAAGAGTTCGCCGCGGCTTCTTATGGAGGCAATGATCCGTATGGTTCAATTTTCAGCGAATCTGTCGCATAGATCCGGCTGAATTTTAGCAATGGCCTACTTTATGTTGGCTTTAAGATTATCGTACGATTGAGGCTTATAAGAATAGACCTGGGACTTCAAAAAACCCCACTAGAAAAAATCTAGCGGGTTCAAATCGCACAACCTCTTTGACTAATTCACACCCATTTTATGAACACTTTCCTCAAAACGTTCACGAAAAACTTCTACTATGGTGTCCGCTGTGTTGAACGAAACACTGTCTTCATGGAACCACATGTCGTCCAAATCCATATGGTTCAATTTCGTTTCGGATTTGTACACCAAACGTTTCAGATATGATTGTAAAGGGCCACCGCGTCTGCGGCAAAATGGGACCAACGCGCACAACGTTTGCACTACCGAATAATTCATTTGATTGTAAAAATTTACCATGTAGGCATGCTTCTCAACACTCTAACTTGTCATGGTGATTTGACATCGGTGATTGAATAATTAGCAATAGTTTCCACAAAACCCTCCACAATAACATGCCCACCACAGGTTACCAAAGTCGGCACGCCTTTATTGGACAACCCTATAAGTGATGGACTCGCCTGTATACATATGTGTTAGTTTGTGTGTTACGCGTTATGTATATATGTATTTAAGTATGTAATGTATATATGTATTTAAGGAAGAACGAAGCTCTTCATCAGTGAGAGTATTTTCAATAGTAGTTCAAGAGATAACATTCCACAAACAAAGAAACTTAACCACATAATAATATTATAGATAACGCCCGAGTTATTTAATAGTCTAACCTAATTACCTTTACAATCTATTTATGTTTTAATTTAATACTCGTAACGGTACAATTAATTAATTGTCAATAGTTACATTCTCTTGTTAATTGCTTAGATAAGTTATTTATCAATTTGTTATACTTATTTTAACTTATTTACTTGTTACAGGTAAACATACAGGTCCGTAGTCTGAAGCTGATAAGCGAAAGCTGGGTACGTCGCTTTATATCGTGTTAAATTTTTATAATTCACACAGCTGTTATAAGAATCGACCGCGTAGAATTTAGCAAAAATATTTTTGTTCAGTGTAAACATGCGCGTGAGGTACGTACTGTACTGGATACCGCTTCTTTAGTGTGTTGCACGAAACCTTGGTTATAACATTGTGATTCTACCTCCACACTTACGTGACGAAGCTTCGGCTACTTATCGAGCTAAAAACTGACTTTAAATGTCTATAAAGGCGCAGATAAACGTTGGCATACTTTCAAAGCTCCTTTGATGTGTGGAAAAACCGCGGTCCCAGTTATCATGCTGTGTCTATCGTCATGCAGCCCGATAGTAGGAGATAGCCCGAAGTATGACGATAACGTTTGCCAGCACTTATTGCGACTGTAGTCAAAACTTTATAGCGATACACGCAGGTATGGGAGTAACTTGAGAGCGTATAGCGACGATTTATAGTATGGATTTCATAGTATTTATTAAATTAATGTGAAATATTTAATATCGGATTTAAAAAAAGCAAATTCGTCTAGTAAAAACTGCATCCCGTCCGTAAGTCTTAAATGAAATCCAACGTACCTAATAATAAGTGTTGTTTGTTGCAAGTGATTCGCCGTTGGATTCTCTATTTCCAGACGTTCTATAATTAGCCGGTGGCATTTCGGATCATCTGAATCATGGATCGTTTTATTTTCGTTTTTCTAAATACATTTGTATCTGTTTACGGTTGATTGTTCTTCTAAAACACATGCGAGTTCCAAAATTGGCCGACCTTCATAATGATTATGAGACAGTGCAGACTTGTAGAGAGTCGACGCCAATGGCTCTAATTTTATTGTAGCACGGCATAACAACTGCACTGTGCCTGATGTTAAGCACAGTACAATCCAAAAACAATGGCGACCACCGGGTGACACACTATCCATCGCCGGACGCCGCTATCATGCCGGTCTGCGAAAAGCTGGATATGCACAGGCTGATCCCGAAACGCGACCCGCAGAAGCGAATCACTATTACGGGCTTTTTCGCCATATACATGGTGGTTGCGACCCAGTCAGGCTGTAGAACCCTACCACCCCGCTTTCGCCATTGCCTCGTTCGTTATTCAGCAGGGTGCACCACGTGCAGGTGAGGTTGGCATGTGTGCCTCAAGTCTTATGATGTTATTCGACACCCCTTACATCCCTAAAATTTAGCTCCTAGCTATCTGAAAAAGCTAAAAGATAATCTTTAATGGAAATAGCATCATTACATATTATGAAACAATGTCTTCTGGCACGTCTGTCTGTATGTCTGTCTGTTCGCCATAAACTCAAAAACTACTGAACGAATTTTCATGTGGGTTTCACCAGTAGATAAAGCAGATAAGTAATTCATGAGGAAGGTTTAGGCATATAATTTGTCAAGGTTTTTTTTTATTATCAGAGCCAGATAAAGTTCCGCTAGTTATAAATTGTGCGATATCGAGAAAACGTTTTTAGATCAAATATAACACTTTTTAAGGCAGTGTTTTTAATTGCTCACTTTTTATTATAATAAGATAGAAAATTAATTTGCATTCTTTAACCTTCATTATACATGTATTTAATATCATCATCTATATTAATACGTGAAGCCTAAACTTTGTACCCCTTTTTGAGAGAAATACGCGAATGGATGAACGTGAAATTAGGCATAGTTAAAGTTTATATGGAGGAGAAAAGTACAGACACTTTATATTTACATTCTTATTATAATATGTAATCTATAGGTAAAATAAATAATGATATACGATGAATAACCATTTCATACTTTTTTAAATTTTAGATATAAACATTAAATACTTACTATAAATATATAAATACAAGTTAAAATAGATGGTTATATATATCGTTTATAATTGAGCCTTTTTAAGGGAATTGGACGAACGGATGAACGTGAAATTTTGCATAAAGTTTATATGGAGGAGAAGTGCATAAAACTATTTTTTTATATAAAATGCATTATAAGCATATTAAATTAATTAAAATATACATTACTTACACTACTGCTCGAATTTTACACAACATATACAAAACACATATAAATGGAAAATACATTTTGACGGAGGTCCTCTTACGTTCCAATATTTTACCTTTTCAATATTTTTAACATGACTGACGTTGCATGCCTTACATGCCCTTTGAAATCAACTGGTCAAATTGTAGGTTAATTTTATAATATTATAATAAAATATGTAAATTCATAATTTAAATAATTATCTTTAGTACATTTATGGAACCACTGAAATAATGATTATTATATTTGGTCTTATTGAAAATTTTAGGTGACCGGACTGCTTTGACTTTGCCTTATATTGTCATAAGAGTAAAGCAATATTACCCAAGTCAAAGTCAATATTTAGTATGTTTATGTTTAGTATTTTTTTGTGGTTAATTCACTTGAAATAATGATTCATAAAAAAAATGAGCAAAAATACTTAGTAAAATCAAAATAAGAAAATTTGTTTGCTCATGAAAGTAATCCACGACTTAGATTCTTAGTTCAACTTGATTTAGCAATTATATCTATTACAGTTGATGATAAATTTTGAACAAAAAGGAATTCATTTTCAAAAGTTAATGGTAGTATTAAAAACTTCTTTGTTTTGGATTCATTATTTGATTCTATTGTGTATCCATCACTTTTCTAAACAATGATACTGGGTGTATCACTATTCCTTATAATGTACATACTGCATTTAATTCAATATCATCCAGAAATACCACCTACCCATGATATCGTGTAAAATTAATTGATAATTGTGTCATGAGTTGGGATAAATTTACTAAGAATTTGAGAGCCTTACCACGTTATGTAACCGCTTTTTATGTCTCTTTTCACCCCTTCATATCTCGAAAACTATTTCACATAAACATGTCAAATTCGATTCATGTATTGATTGAGACTTCCGAGATATATATATATATGTGTTCGAACTAGCCATGTCAGACCTTTGGCTTCAATTTTATCCCAAGTTATAAGCAGAAATTATATTTTAAGTTATTATAACATATTTTATGTAGTTATTAATACATTTCAGAACTGACCATTGAACTTGGCACCCATTTAGATTTCACTTCTTTTGTCGTTGACGTCAACAACCAAGGTTCATATTATAATATTGAACTTGGCTCTCATTTCACATTTATGTTTTTGACGGGATGCTACTTTCTATATTAATTGTTTCTCTCCTATATGTCAGAGCCTGATGATAATCTGTCATCTTTTAGTTTCTATATAGAGTATAAAACGTAAAAAATAAATAATCAAAATGACGTTTTCAGAGAATAAAGTGCTAAAATGAATATCTTCAAAATAAATAAATTTAGCTTTAGTTGAGTAGAGATTAATTTCAATCAAATATGTCAGGCAAAGTCGTTGTTAGATGTCAGTTAATAAAAAAAAGGTAAATATAAATATTACGTGTGGTTTTTTTTAATCTTATCTAATGGGTAAGGAAATATATACTTTAAGTATGTGTATATATATCATTTTATCTCTAAATCGATAGTATGAATGATGGCTGTTGTTGATTCATGAAAAATTTTATTGTACTTATTTGTTTTTGTTTTTATCAATATATAGGTAAGGTTATAATTATTCTTATTATTGATCTAAGGTTATAGATTATAGTAATATCTAAGATTATATTTAACAATTGTTTTTTTCTAGAACCTAATAAAACTAAGGCATAAACGTATTCAGCCTATTGATTACGTATTTTGCAGCATAAATGACGGCAAGTCATATTTAAAACCTGAGATGTTATGGATATGATATTTCGGTTCCGGATACGGATATAGAAATATAATTATATCGGTTACGGTTACGGATATGTAATTATTTCGGATTATCCGTTAGTTTCGGATAGTTTCGGTTACGGATATTACATTGAAGTCTTTTAGGACTATTTTAGAATTTTAGACAGTTTTATTTGTATGTTGTCAAAAACATTGATGTTTACTTTTGCTTCAAAAAATAAATAAACCACATTTCATAAAATAATTCATTTGTTTATTTTTTTGTTACCAAAACATCGAACTTTTCTTTTGTTTATTTTAATTACACAGTTTTATTTGTTAGTTACCAAAAATATCGATGTTTTTAATACATCGATGTTTTGCAATCGATATATGTCGTACATCGATGCTTTGGATTCGATGTTGACATTGATATAAATATCGATGTTTTCTAATATTGATTGTACCCTACTACAAGGTTCACATGGAGTGCAAGTGCGGCGAAACAAAACCTGTGGAAACATGTTTTATTTAGACTCCACTCTTATTCGAAATTATCCGAAACTTTTGAATCGGTTACGGTTACGGATATATATTTATTTCGGACTAGCCGACCCGTGCCCACTTCGTTGGGCGGTAATACGTAAGCGTGGAATGGTTATTTTGCGCTAAGATGCAGCGGAAGCTCTGAAAAGGAAAAAATACCCCGATTTTGCAACATTCTTCATTGCTGCTCCGCTCCTATGTGTCTTAGCGTGATGATATATAGCCTATAACCTTCCCTGATAAATGAGCTATATAACACTGAAAGAATTTTCCAAATCGGACCAGTAGTTCCCGAGATTACCCCTTACAACGTTACAAACTCACAAACCCACAAACTCTACCTCTTTATAATATTAGTATAGATATCTGATAGTTTTGGTTACGAAGCTCCATAACATCCCTGATTTAAAATATCTAATTCAAACTAGTAATCGCTCAGTGGTTGACATTTGACCACAATCCAATAATTTTTCAACATTCAATATTAAAGAAAAAAGTGTTTTTTTTTCCAAGAAAAGATTGACTACACCAAAGCTCGTCATAAACAGAACAACCTTAAATAAAGTCGGTTGAGAAACAAAAGAGTAAGATGTACTTAATTGTTTTGCCTCTGCTTATTTATATATACCAGATGTACCACACATAGTGTAAACTAAAATGTGTGCACTCAGGACAGAGAGTTCACAAGTATAGACATGAGTCGTTACATTGTCAAGATCTCTTAGTTCTAGGTGTATAAAAACGGAAATCTTAAAAAAAATAAACGTGACATATGAACGAACAAAATTGGATTTAGCTCATTTTGGAAGGTCTCAAAGGTCAACGACTCACACTTTTTTTTATCAGAGCACAACAACGAAATTGCACTGTAATGAATGATAAGCGTAGTCAATTCAAAAACAAAAGGCGAGCACTGTGTGGTCTACCACATGCCGCTGTCATACCAGCATACAATCAGTAGAGGGGTACAAGTTGGCTAGTTTATCACTTCTATCTAGTTTGGTATACATAGGCGGCTTTACATATAGTACAGGTTGTTAGGGGCCTCCGGCTTCGGCACTTTCAATGAATCTGCCCCCGTGTTATGGCTCCGGGCGTTATAACACGACCCCACGTAAAAAGAACTCCGGTTCGCATATATTTTGTATGGCATCCGGAGGTCTTATATGTGCCGAGTTACAGTAAAGCAAGGTGCGCCACGAGCGGCTCTTACAATAGTATCTCTTGGTTAAACATGAAAAACAGTGTTAACTCCTTATAAAGAATTTCAAGGGACCAAGCATTATTTTGTAATAAAAAGTTTTCGTTATAGGGAGAGGAAAGAAGAAATAAATAGGTTTGTGGTAAACCAACCGAATCGAACTAATTTCTACGTTATAGAAAGTTTTTATTATTACGAATGACGTTATAAGGAGTTTGTACTGTAAACCTAAAACAGATAATTATTATACATTATATTAGTATAGTGATGAGTGTCGCATGACTACCGAAGGCGCTGGGCGGCACTTCTTTTGATTCGTATGAAAGCACGCCGACAGTAATTGCGAATGTAATCTTTACAATTTACATTTTTTAACCTTTTTATAACATTCATATAGAAAGAAATATTAACATTTGCACCTACTCCATTTTGACCGCGCGCTTAATAGAGGGCGCCAGAGTAAATATTGCACACGGGCGCTACATGGGCTAAAGACGCCTTTGTTGATATAGGTAAAATACATACCTCTGGTTTTATGGGAATACTAGCTTTCACTCCCGATCCCCGCCTGTATGACCTTTACTTACAGAGTACTTTTTTCAAGGTGAAAGGTAATTTATGGTCTTTTCTGTACCTCATGATAACTTGTATGGAACATTTCGTGAAGATCGGTTGAATAATTAGAGCGTGAAAACAAATAATATTGAAATATGATTTTGCTGTTTCCTCATCGAACGAATTCAATAAACAAAACACAATTTAAATTGATTACCCTTATCGTAAATAAGTCAACAAGCGTTACGGAATACATTTCGAGATATTATAACCAAACAAAGGCCAAATCCATAAAGTTCCCTTTATAGGTGCCGTGTCTGTTTCTATGTGACACTGAGATTGATATCACGATTTCAAAGTCAATGCCGTGTAAATCATAATGTAATAAACAAAGAGCCTCACGCTGTCACATACGAGATGACAGCCTGATAAAGTTATTATAAGACGCAAGTATACGTTATAGACCCTGCCAGCTTTTGCTCGCAGCTTTGGTAGCATTAATTTGGGTGTAAATAATGATATTATAAGTAAAAAAAATGAGCCGTCACGGGACGCCTCGCAGATGTGAAACATCGTAATTGTTCGAATTGAACGAATCTCAAATTCTCAAATTACACTATAGGTATGCGAGCTCAGTGCGGCAAGAGAAATTGCGCACAGTCGCTAGCGCATAGGATTGTGTCGCCACGTCTCATACACTCGCCACGCCAACAATCATGCTGTAGATACGTCATAGGCGCTTCAACAGCGCCTTGTTAAAACTCGGCTAGCTAGCAAACGGGATCTCAATATCGTGTCAGCGTTAATGGAAGCATATAGTTTACTGATCCTTTCATAAAATGCCTCTAAACTATGGCAAACGCCATCCTGTGCTACGAGATATTGCACAAACTATGCAAGCAAAACTTCTTACAGTTTATTTATACACATATATTTCATACTGCTATTACCAGGAATTAATTAATAATTTTCAAATATCCAATATTACGAAATATATTATAAATGCAACAGAGCATATCCCTATGATCAAGTGGGATAAAGACTTATCACAGATATCACCGGCCATAGATTATAATTATACAGTATCTATAAAATTTATCGTGCCATCTGTTTTGTCAAAGTATCAGGTAAGTAACGTATGTGCCACCTTTATACTCATATCATTGGGCTTAACCTATCTATCGGGTACAGTACATTTGTTTTTCTGGATGAAATGTACCCCATAGCTTTGTCTGTACTCCTGACAAAGTGTATAAAAAATTTCGTGAAAATCGGTCGAGTAATTAAAGAGTGAATGTGTAAAAAACAAACTGACATACGCATATAATTTTTTTTTTATTTATTTCACAAAACTGGTTACAATAGATGATAATTTCTGTTGAAGTCGATGCAGTGATGCTGTTACTAATGTAACCTACTGGATGTGAAACTAACATGCACAATATATGAGAGCTAGAAATTTATGTAGAAATTAAGTATTCAGACAAAATATGTAAAAAACAAGTTAATAATCTAAATCTAAATACAATACAATTCTTTCCCAATTGAGATTTTATTGAGGCTAAAGAACAATGAAAAATGTCAAATTTAGCTTGTATATTGTTGTATTTGTGGCACATTCGGTAGTGGGGCGAGTGTTGTCCAACGTTTGTCGAGTACTTGGGTAGGAAGAATGTTTTGCGATTCACTAAACGACTGTTGTTACGTGGTACTGAGATACATATTTGTCCTAATAAAAACGAACTGTCAATATGGCTATTCAGAATAAAAAATATATTATATTAGTAAAGATAGGATAATAAAACCGTAGAATCATAGTGTCTGTATATTGAAATTGTTGCGGGTGACGTAGAGAGTAACAATATACTATAAGTCTGTTAAAAAAAAACAAGGTATATAATAAAGATATACACGACAGATGAGCATCTTTTGTATCACAGGGAAACATTTTAATTCAAAAAAATACAACCAAAACCAAAAAGAACAAAAGCCCACGTCACGTTTCGTTCTGTACTTGACCGACGTTGCTTAACTTCGGTGATCGGGCGAGAATCGGTGTTTTCAACACTCTACCCGACACAGTGTTTACCTCTACCACTTTTCATTACGCAAAAAGGTTGCCGATCAGAATTTCAAAGTCCTTCCATAATATGTTTCACTTTAAAACATTGTGTGCATACGTTTGTCTGTTTGTTAGAATACGCTAATCTCTAAAACGAATAGATGAATTTTCATGGAGTTTCTGCAGGTGACTTGAACGCAGAATGCGATAACATATAGGCTTTATTTCATCAACGTTGAGCTCAACCAGTCTTTGCTTCGCATATCAACATGGGGAGCAAGTAATCTGGTTGAGTTTAATGCCAACAAAACACAGGTATGCGCGTTTACCTGCAAGAGATCCCCATTTACCCCCCTTCCAGCTCTTCAGAACGTCTCGCTCGCAATGCGAGACAGGCTCAATATCTTAGGCATAGATATTCGCAGCGACCTCAATCCCAGGGATTATATACAGAGCGTGATCTCCACTGCATCTCGGAGACTCGGAATCCTGAACAGGGTGCGACGGTTTTTCACGCCTGAACAGCTATATCTCCTTTATAAGGCACAAGTTCGGCCTTGCGTGGAATACTGCTCGCATCTCTGGGACGGTTCGGCAAAGTACCTCATGGATACCCTGGACAGGTTGCAGAGACGGACTGTCCGCATTGTTAATGATGCAAACATTACAGAGTTCATAGAGCCGCTTCAGTTGCGCAGAGGCATTGCCTCACTGAGCGTGTTCTACCGTCTGTATCATGGCGAGTGTTTTGAAGAGTTATTCAACTTGATCCCGTCCTCTCCTTTTCATAACCGCACCACATGTGCTGCTCTTCGGAGCCACAGTTTTACGGTAAATCCTATCTGGGCACGAACTAAAAAGTTCGCAACATCTTATCTTTGCCGTACCGTGAAGCTGTAGAACAATCCCCCGGCCAGTGTGTTTCCTCCTTCCTATGACATGGGGTCCTCCAAGTGCAACGTGAAGAGATACTTACGCAGGCCGGCATGACAGCGGCGACCGGCGATGGATAGTATGTCTCTCGGTGATCGCCATTATTTTTGGATTGTACTGTGCTTACCATCAGGCACAGTACAGTCACTTTGCCGAGCTGCAATAAAAAAAAAAAACATTGTGTAACGGAAAAACGCATGTTAACGTTTCGATGTGTGATCAATTTAACAATTTCATTTAATTATAACGTATAATAATTTATAATTATTCAGAATTACGTCGAACAATGACCCGAATAACATAAATAAATCATTAATAAGTAAACGACATAAAGAATGAATAGTATTGATTGTTATTGTTTGCCTGTTTCCATACATTTTTAACCGGCTGATTAGAATGCGGGTTATATTTTTCGAGCATAGGTATGTATGTACGTATATTTTACATCATATGAGGTATTAGTTTATATAATTCAATTAAATTCAGTGGTGATATTGTAGAAACATCATGTGAGAATCCTTGGAATGTAATTGTGATTTCACATTCAGTTAGTGCGTTGTAATAAAATAAATTATTATTTCTTAGTTCCTTCACCTTTTTGTTGAGTTAAAATTATATCAAATAGTACCGTTATAAGAAAAGCAATAATTTTAAATTTATACCAATTAAACCTTATCATCGCACCTTGATACGTGAAAACTCGACGGACATTTTTGCCTCAAATGAGTAGATACATTATTTGTTACAAACTAAAAGTAAATAGTTAATTTAGAGAAAATACGTTTCTACTTTGTTTTATATGATACACTTCACTTCGGAGAGCAAACTCTATAGACATGAAAACATTAAAAAAATAATGGAAAAAGATCTAACGATAAAAGTAACCTATACTATACTATGGCCTTTTAGGTGGGGTCTTTGCCTGTCATGTAGAGGAATCATGTTATATTTTATTCATAATCTTGTGTTATTTGACTTTATATTTTGTAATATTGGTGGTGTTTTACGTAATATAGTTCGGTTATTGTGCACAAGTGAATTGTATGCGAAATAATTAATTACACGGAGCATGAATTCTGAGATGACAAAAAATTCCATGGATTTTTTTTATTGTAGCTCGGCAAACTGACTGCACTGTGCCTGATGGTAAGCACAGTACAATCCAAAAACAACGGCAACCACCGAGTGACACACTATCCATCGCCGGTCGCCGCTGTCATGCCGGCCTGCGAAAAGCTGGATATGCACAGGCTGATCTCGAAACGCGACCCGCAGAAGCGAATCACTATGACGGGCTTTTTCGCCATATACATGGTGGTTGCGACCCAGTCAGGCTGTAAAACCCTACCACCCCGCTTTCGCCATTGCCTATTTCGTTATTCAGCCCAGGATTCACCACGTGCAGGTGAGGTTGGCTTGAGTGTCTCATGTCTTAGATGTTATTCGACACCCCTTACACGTAACAAGGAAGCCACCATTTTGTTAGAACTTACTAATCGTCACAAGACACTTGTAACATGATTACCTACTCGATAATGGCCGTAATAATCTAGATTGGTGTTGCCAAAAATAAATAAAAAGCCTATAGTATATAAAGTCTCATTTGAGATAACAGCGCAAAGGTAAATTATTTCGAGGCGATTTCAGCCACAAGGTTACATTGATCACTGCGTAACATATATCGACACTGGCAAAGTGGGTTATCAACCCTTCTCTAATCTTTGCAATTATGTTAACGGCTTCGAGCTAAATACTGTATCCATATCTCGTCTGTTTTGATCTAAATATCTCTGACACAGTTCCGTTAATATTTTAATTGCCCCGTTATAAACTGTGGCGTAGGAGAATATTTTTTAATCTCTATCCGATAAGCTGTGCGTCTAGACACTGTATTGTTATCGGGCAACACTGAGCATTCACTGTATAAATGACGTTTGCTTTGTTTTGCAATGACTTTTGAATGTATTGTTTTGTGTAATCATAGTTTTGTTAATGAAATATGTTAATTTAAGGCTCAATAGTAGAATGAATTTGGGTGAGAAATAAAATATAGATAACTAGCTGATTCCAGCGGCTATGTCTGCATTTCTTATAATCTTTACAATGTTTTTTTGGGCAGAATGTAAACAAAAAAATGGAAATCCATAATATACTTTTTACGACTTATTGAGGTATACATGCTTCGTACAAATGTATATTTCAGTAACTCATATATTTAATATGTAGCTTAGTTTCGGTTAAATCAGTTAGGATTGCGTTCTTGCGTAACTTAGGCAACAGCCCAAGCCGAGGTGTGCCTTGCACCCTCGAGCTAGTTGTCAAAACAAAATCGGCTGAGTGCCTTAAGCGCTCGCCTAGTAGTCCGGTGAAGCTGTTAATGTTTGCTAGGCCAATCGCGTAGTCAGTTCGGAAAAATACGTTTTCTGTTATAAATCACCCACTTGCAATAAAAGCAGTAATGCCAACCACCTTGCCGCTATCAATTTGTGGGAAAACGTGGGATACGTTGGAAACAGCAATGACCTCAAATCACACCGACGCTTCGGTAACGCGAAACAGTTATCAGGTTCCGAGAAACGTTATAATAATTTATTATTTAGAAACAATGAGAATGTAAACGATGACACATTCTTTCCCATAGTTGAGATTCGGTAAACCGTTATGTCGACCATTTTTGGTTCTATTGTGATCTGTTTGCAATTTCTCAGCCTACTTATATTGTTTCAGCTAGTACAAAAGCTTTATTTATCTTGAAGCACGACGAATTGATGGAAATGTAATTGCTAAGCACTGTGTAGTTAAAAAAACTACTTGTATCATAAAGATAGAACAGGATAGAAATGCAACTTTTATATTTTAAGGAAGCATTTTAATTAAGAGCCAGCGATACGTAGTGTTCCCAGGCGGTCACCCATCCAAGTACTGAATGCGCTCGACGTTGTCTAACTTCTGTGATCGGGCGAGAACCGGTGTTTTCAACAGTGTTTACTCCCACCACTTTTCATCAGACATAAAGGTTGTTGATCAGAATTTCAAAGGACTCCTACAAGAAATTTTACTTCAAAAACAATGGTAACCGCCGAGGAAAGCGGAACTTATCAGCAATCGCCGCAAGCCTCTTGCTAGCTGGATATACATTGGTTGATCTTAAAACGTTACAAACTAAATTACTATGACAGGCTTATCACTATGCGTATGATGATAACGATTCAATGAGGTAAATATTATCCACCAGCTCGCAAAACCACGGTAATTACATCTCGATGTTAATTATGTTTCCCTGACAAGATTCTTTACATTATATACCAGAATTACGTCACAAACGTATCGTTATAAATCACCTCTTCTTATATCTTCTTTAACGCAAATTCTTCGGTTTGCCGTACGATCTTTCAAATATTATCATGTATATTTCAGTAACTCATATATTTAATATGTAGCTTAGCTTCGGTTAGATCAGTTAGGATTGCGTTCTTGCGTAACTTAGGCAACAGCCCAAGCCGAGGTGTGCCTTGCACCCTCGAGCTAGTTGTCAAAACAAAATCGGCTGAGTGCCTTGAGCGCTCGCCTAGTAGTCCGCTGAAGCTGTTAATGTTTGCTAGGCCAATCGCGTAGTCAGTTCGGAAAAAAACGTTTTCTGTTATAAATCACCCACTTGCAATAAAAGCAGTAATGCCAACCACCTTGCCCCTATCAATTCGTGGGAAAACGTGGGATACGTTGGAAACAGCAATGACCTCAAAACACACCGACGCTTCGGTAACGCGAAACAGTTATTAGGTTCCGAGAAACGTTATAATAATTAATATTTTATTATTTAGAAACAATGAGAATGTAAACGATGACACATTCTTTCCCATAGTTGAGATTCGGTAAACCGTTATGTCGACCATTTTTGGGTCGGATGTGATCTGTTTGCAATTTCTCAGCCTACTTATATTGTTTCAGCTAGTACAACATTTTTATTTATCTTAAAGCACGACGATTTGACGGAAATGTACTGCTAAGCACTGTGTAGTTAAAACAAAAGTACGTGTATCATAAAGATAGAACAGGATAGAAATGCAACTTTTATATTATAAGGAACCATTTTAATTAAGAGCCAACGATACGTAGTGTTCCCAGCCGGTCACCCATCCAAGTACTGAATGCGCTCGACGTTGTCTAACTTCTATGATCGGGCGAGAACCGGTGTTTTCAACAGTGTTTACTCCCACCACTTTTCATCAGACATAAAGGTTGTTGATCAGAATTTCAAAGGACTCCTACAAGAAATTTTACTTCAAAAACAATGGTAACCGCCGAGGAAAGCGGAACTTATCAGCAATCGCCGCAAGCCTCTTGCTAGCTGGATATACATTGGTTGATCTTAAAACGTTACAAACTAAATTACTATGACAGGCTTATCACTATGCGTATGATGATAACGATTCAATGAGGTAAATATTATCCACCAGCTCGCAAAACCACGGTAATTACATCTCGATGTTAATTATGTTTCCCTGACAAGATTCTTTACATTATATACCAGAATTACGTCACAAACGTATCGTTATAAATCACCTCTTCTTATATCTTCTTTAACGCAAATTCTTCGGTTTGCCGTACGATCTTTCAAATATTATAATACCACAAAAAATGGCAGATGCGCATGTCTTTCTGTGCGGAGCATTACAACTGCAAGGCCAACAGTGTAATCAGTTCGAAAAAAAAAGGCGCGCAGTTTCAACTGCAACCTATGACAATAAATTGCTACTTCTAAGGACTGCGTTGAAAGAGCTCGTGTTGTAGTGACTTTTATCAACATTATTAACCTATAGATTTCAACATAGATGCTCGAGCATTATTGTTTTGCTGCAAAAATATATGTGACGGTGGCTGCTCCAACAGTAGCGCTGGTATGCTGAACTTTGCACTAAGTCTATTATTTTTTAACGCACTTAATTTATAAATCTATCTGTTCCATATACACTTGCATTTTTATTGCAATTATTATCGTTCTCATAAAAGAAACATTAAGCCCTGTAAGTTTAAACCAGTACGCTTTTACTAACTTGACATTTGCAATTTATTTTATTTCATTTTAGTCTAAAGGTAATAGAGAGAGAGAGGGTTGTGATCGGAATTTTTCTGTGTGAAAGAATCATCAGAAATAGGAGATTTACAGAAGAACGGAAATATACATACCACCCAGAATTACTAAAATTGTCTGGTTGTCATGGTGATCTTTGTTGACCAAAAATTTAAGTTTTTGGCTGAATAAATGATCGTATTTTAATGATGCCATACGATGAAAGGCTTATCACTTTTAAACAAAATATCTAATTATAAGATTCATTTTGTGTTTATCTCAATTTAAACGTAGAAATCAATTGAAAAATATATTGTACCGGTCAGTGGAAACGACCCATCTCGCCGGGACTCCATATAAATACCGAATGCTGTAGGGAACGTGACTATTCGTGACACGTGAGTTGAATCTGTCGGTGACCGGAATTATCAATACGTATAAATAAAATTGAAGCGTTTGTTGTTTGTCCGAGGTAACGTCCGAAACAGATAAATCGAATTTTACGAGACTTTTACTAAACAGATGACATTACAGAGATACGCGCTAGTATATAGCATAGGGGGTAAGTAGTAATTAAAAGATTTAACAGAAGTTACTTTAAATGAGTGAATAGGCTCTAGGGGTTTAGAAATCAAAACAACAATATAATTTTAAAAAATAATGACAGACCACTCTTCAACAGTCTTTTTAGTTATTCTGACAACCACAAATGAGTAAAAGGGGCTTAGTAATTAAAACTAAAATAAAGTTAAAAAACAAAATACGGACAGTCCACATTCTCGGCACTTCATCTGTCTTTTTAAATATTCTTATAATCACAAATGAGCAATAAGGACTTAGTAATCAAAACTAAAATACAGTTAAAAAACAAAATAAAGACAGTCCACATTCTCGGCACTTCACCTGTCTTTTTAAATATTCTGATAATCACAAATGAGCAATAAGGATTTAGTAATTAAAACTAAAATACAGTTAAAAACCAAAATAAAGAAAGTCCACATTCTCGGCACTTCACCTGTCTTTTAAATATTCTGATAATCACAAATGAGCAATAAGGACTTAGTAATTAAAACTAAAATACAGTTAAAAAACAAAATAAAGACAGTCCACATTCTCGGCACTTCACCTGTCTTTTTAAATATTCTGATAATCACAAATGAGCAATAAGGACTTAGTAATTAAAACTAAAATACAGTTAAAAAACAAAATAAAGACAATCCACATTCTCAGTACTTCACCTGTCTTTTAAAATATTCTTATAAAAAACTAAAATACAGTTAAAAAACAAAATAAAGACAGTCCACATTCTCAGTACTTCACCTGTCTTTTAAAATATTCTGATAATCACAAATGAGCAATAAGGACTTAGTAATTAAAACTAAAATACAGAGAGCAAAATAAATTACAAAAGTTAAAAGGAACTCTTAATAATTAGTATATGTATGAGTTTAAGATGTAAATAACTTACTTGATTAAGGTGATGTTGCATTTATTAATTAAGTAATTAAGTTCGTTCGTGTTCGCGAACTTTCCTGATATAGTTTTGGCTCTGCGCCCGAAATACTAAGTACATACATTACTGTATCTGTGAGACGATCATTCGATACTGACAATATTAACGTTCATGTTTGCATGACGTATTTGAAGGTCTTTTTAATTGCCGATAATTATATTCTTATTTTTACTTCCTTACTAATGTTATATATACGTTTGCTATGATTTTCCAAATCGATCATTATAATACAATGTCGTATGCATAGAAAATAGTAAAAGATACCCGTCATGGTAGAGACACGCTGAAGCTATTACTGGTTTCAGCATGAGTGGGTCGGCTCGTCCAGGGTAGTACTACCCGACCCACAGAAACACCAACGTGAAGTAACAGTGCTTGCATTGTTGCGTTTTGTTCAGTCGGTGAGTGCAAGTGACCCACCCACCTGTTCGTTTGCCTCCTATAATATATATATAAAAATAGTACTGCTTCTGAATAGTAGATTAAATCTACACTAACGCCGGCAAAAAGTAGTCCATAATCTATTTATTTATTTACAACTGTAAAAAATGCAATATCAACATGAATCACAGAATTTTTATGAAAACAAAATTCCAATCGTCTTGCATTCTCTATCTGATTTATTTGACTGTGGAATAAGTTACAGTAAAGGCTTGTTTTAGTGTTTTAAAAGTGACAATTATAATTTATTGTATGATCCTCAACTGTTTTAGTTTATGTTGGTATATTATACGTAAAAAGGTATTGATTTTTGACTTTTGAGACTTTTGCTATTCGTTTATAAATTAATAATAAAACACTGATGCATAATATTTATTTCACAAAATGTTTGGTAATAAACAATTGTTTAATAAACGTGGTAAAGGTTAATTATTTCAAATCAAAAATTCTTTATTCAATTTAGGCCCTAAGAAGGCACTTATGAAAGTTAAAACTGCCACCAGTTTCGAAAACAACCCAGTCGTTGAGAAGAACTGGCAAGAAACTCTATTTTGTTTATTTGTTCACTATACATAACATAACACAACATATTTTTATAGACATCCACCAAAAACGAATGTAACTGTGTATACACAGAAGGTGGTGTCACTTTCAGATGGTACTATCGTTCACATATTGATCTATCATATGTATATATTAAAACCTGCTTGATAATATATCTTCTTACCCTTATCCCACTTAAGTAGATGTCATCTCAGTATTCACAACTTTCTCACACAATCCATCCATACCTTTTTCGGTCTTCCTCTACTCGTATATCCATCCGCCTTCATACTCAAAACTATTCAAGTTATGGTTTTCGTTACTCCTCAACTCCTCCACACGTTCATACCATTAAAAAATCAATATCAAAAATAGTTTATTCAATGTAGGCCCTAAGAAGGCACTCATGAACGTCAAAACTACCACCGGTTCGGAAAACAACCCAGTCATCGAGAAGAACCGGCAAGAAACTCGATCTGGTTTATCTTTTTAACAAATATATATAATATTTAGAATAATAATATATCCTATATAATAATAAATGACACAAACGTTTTCAATGGATACACAGAGATGGGTCAATTCCAGACATCACCATCGTTCACATATTGATCCACTTCGGAATTGTATATCCTAAAAAAATCGATAGAAAATGAGCAAAAGGTGTTTAGTAATTAAAACTACAATACGGTTAAAAGACAAAATAAAGACATACCACATTCTCAACTCTCCAACTGTTTTTTAGTTATTCTGACAATCACAAATGAGCAAATATATAAAACATTAAAATCAAAAATCTCGTATCCGCTGTCACGCAAACTCAGCAATCCTCGTTTTGTTTGTTTGTCAAAATCACGCACACAATTTCCATCCTTACTTCATTATTTAATATTAAAAATGCGATTGTAGGTTTATTTCTTTGTTGGTTTATTACGTTGTAACTACTGAACGTTTCGTCATAAAATTTTGCACATATATTGTCAGGAGTACAGAGAAGCACATAGAGCTTTCATCTAAAGAAAAGAACTACTCGAATAAGTTAAATCTACATTAACGCGTTCGAAGCCGCGAGTAAAAACTAGTCTATACTAATATTATGAAGCTGGAGAGTTCGTTTGCTTGAACGCGCTAACCTCAGGAACTACTGGTCCGATTTGAAAAATTATTTCAGTGTTAGGTAGCTCATTTATAGAAGAATAGTATATGCAATATATCTCACGCTAAGACCAATAGGAACGGAACCCCAATTAAGAATGTTTCAAAATCGGGGAGTTTTTCTTTTTGAGAACTCCGATGTGTGTTAGTTAGCGTTAGGCCAAAGTAACTAT
The DNA here is from genome assembly GCA_015888305.1 of Antheraea pernyi. Taxonomy (NCBI): domain Eukaryota; kingdom Metazoa; phylum Arthropoda; class Insecta; order Lepidoptera; family Saturniidae; genus Antheraea; species Antheraea pernyi. Next base: position 11,148 of record MU160516.1, on the reverse strand, counting down.
TACATGCGTCGCGGGCAGAAGCTAATTTTATTATAAATTTTAAAAATCAATCAACTAAGAAACACTATATAAATATTTACAGCCAATTACATTCATAACAATATATTCTTTATGATTTGCGTAATAAAGCGTCACTTGTTATTGTGGCATGAATCAATTAATTAATTAAATTTATGTACCGACTTGAAATAATTCGAACAATTGCATTATAATTTATGACAGGGCGGTTAACATTGCCCAAGCTCTCAATTATAATGAAAACAATATGGCATTGTGCGAATAAAATACAGTCGTGTTTGGGTTACCGCAATACCCTGAGAACAATGCATCGCTGACCTGGAGTTTCATGATGAAATTCTATTCAATAACAACAGTGCAGGTGGGTGGAACTATAGGTAATCAATAGATTGCAATTAGCAATTAAATATTATGTGAAGTCTTCATATATACTTATTTTGCATGTTTATTTTTCTTTAGATATTGCAATACGTATTTTAATCAAGCGTTCAAACAATTTTTCAAACTGGGTTTGAATCAATTTTTTTAAACTTTCGCTGGTCGAATATAAGTTAGGATGCAATCTTATAAACATAATTTGGCTAAATGTTTCGGTGAAATGTTCAATAATATTAATCTATCGTCTGGTCTGGGTATAGCTACGTGTTTATTTTTTTTATGGAGAAGATTTTCATGCTATATATTATGCTATAACTCTCCACTCTTCTTCGGACGGATCGAGACCAACAAAATGTTATTTAAAAAGAAGTCTCAAAGCACATTTCCGATTTGCTGAATACTTCAAGAAACATATTAAGCAGTTTTTGATGTTAAAAGGTTATAGGATCAATGTGTGAACATGTGTTTGTACATTACAAATATAAACTAGATTTGTTGCTAGTTGCAATATTTTGTCAATTTATTATATGTAAGAAGTAGCAATTCAATCAATAATAACAAATACGTGCGGTGTCACTGTCATAGCTAGTTTTATACTTGTTACAGTGAACAATTCATCTAGTTTTTGGCGGTTCTTCTCTGTAACCAGTATTCTGATGTTTAGAAACACCTTCTCAGGACCTAAATTTAATATTTTTAATTTGTTATGAAAAATCTACGGAACAATACGAGTAATTTTGTCCCATTCAAGCGTGGTTCCAAAATTACACCTAATGTTTTCTTTCTGCTTTCCCCGGGTAATAATAAATAATACTTTTTTTATATGTAACAAAAAACATATTTTAAAAATTTTAATTATGATTATTGGAAACTAACTGCTCACTCGGCTTCGCACGGTGTACTAACGAAGGAAATGAACCCAAGTTTAGCTTCACGGTACCACCACGGTATAACGAATGAAAATGGCGACTAATTCATTTCCACCACAATGAATAGCATTGCTTTGTAATGCTTTTTAACAATTTTTTTCGACAGTAACGAAGTAAGTTAAAACAATGTAAGAAACTGAACAAGTAAACGTCAATATGTCTATATATAATTCTGTCATAATTTTTAAAGATCTACCTACTTTTTTCTGTCACTTTCACCACAAACTGTTATTATATGATGATTTTTTAAATCCTAATTTTTCACTTTTTCATTGCATTTTTCAAATTTATCCTTTCAAACAAACATTGTACTGACAAATACAAACACAAGAACACAAAAGAATTAGCCAAATCAGTTTAACCGTTCTGAAGTGATGGGTGTACATACATTCGGTGATATTATTTATATAGATGTATTTCATCGTTGGTATCGTTGTTGCAAAACTGATTAACCAAATTATATTCTCTAATAAACTAAGGAAATTAACTAAACAGTTCAGCGCCTACGACGAAGAAGGGCGCACTATTACTGCGGTTATGCATACAATGTTGTTTGTTTTACTGTTTATCATATCTTTTTCTGCTGTTAATGTTTACTTATGTGTTTAATTTTCATAATTTTTAAGTTAGTTTGTATTACTCTGTGTGGGAGTAGACTCGCGCAACTCTGGGGGGTCCGTGACCCATAGGTTGAGAAACGCTGGCCGTCTCGTCTATTCAACGTCTATTAGTGTGCTATTATACAAAGCTATCGTTTAGAAATCGAAACGTAAGGCCCGTTTATTTGTATTTATGAATTCCATTTTAGGTTGTTTCCACAAACAATTTTGTCTAAACAAACTGACTATTTTTGGCACTGCCCTTGTGGTTTGAAAGTGGTGACGATCAAAGACCTATTTATTAGTTCCAACTGACGTGGCTGTTATTGCTATTATACATTTACAAATATAAAAAAAAAAACCAATTCGATATTGATGACATTTTATAACGAAGAAATTCACATTACAATTTGAGAAATCTTCACTACATATTATAAAAGAAGGTCCTCTGCCACGTATCCTTGTCGGCTATTCAGGAGAAACTCAAAAACTACTGAACGGATTTTCATGCAGTTTTCACCAGTAAGTAAAGTGATTCATGATGAAGGTTTAAGTATATAATTTATCAAGGTTTTTTGTATCAGGGTGGGACAACGTGCATCGTGCGCGTTGGTAGTAAAAGTAAAAATGAGTAAAAAATAATTACTCCTTAATAAAAGCGCGCAGAGCCTTTTTTCTCGAAATGACTACGCTATTGACCTCGCAAGGTATTTACAGCTTCACCGGACTAGCCCAATCGTGTAGAGCCGCGGACACATCTAGTCTCTTAATAAGATTGTGTAGTGGTATTTGTGAATTATGTCTTTGTTGTACAACGGTATACAAGTCATCAGTATTCCTCCACACGCTCACGTGTCGTAAAGCTGTCTGTAGTGTTAACCCTTAAAATTATAGGGTTGCCACTATTTATTATTCTTACAATCCGAAATGATAAACAGAATGCGCCAGAGTTACCGGTCTGGCTATACTAACTGGAATTGAATGGCTTTGTACGTCTGATTGTAAAACATAAAATTGCATAGTAATCTAGTTCTTCTTTAAATTCCATATCTAGTAATAAAGATTTTATATAACAAAATCAGTTTAGACGGCGTGGATCATGGATTATAGATCATAGATTAGCGAGTAGTCATGGATTTACGGCACATATTTATTAATGTGAAACATCTTTATCGGCATGCGTTGCCACGCTGTATGATTTTTAGTTTTTGCGTTAATGAATATAAATTTCTGTTAAATGAACAGTCAACTTTTTATTGTATTTTATTTTTATTATGGCGTATCGATTTCCTGCTGTAAACTACCCTTTTATATATATTACCTGTACAAAATAAATTCGATGGTTCACATCTGCCAGTCGTCTCGCGACAGCTCAATATTTTATTTTTAAAAAGCAATTGACATGATAATTAATTGTAAATGAAGTAATCATCAAGTCTTCAAGGCAAGGTCCACAAGGCAAACGTGTCGGAATGGTTATGTTAGTAAATGTGATAACCCTAAGGTGACAGGGCTGTTATATTCAAATTTGTAACTGTTACTGTTATACATATAATGATTTATATTTAACTCCTGCTTGTACAACTATCTAATTTTAATATAAATGTCAATTGTACATAATCTCTTTCGTTGTTAGGATAAGACAAAGACTTTGTTTCAAATGTTGGATATAGGGTGGATCAATATTTGAACGATGGTGATGTCTGGAAATGACACATATCTCTATGCATCCACTAAAAACGAATGTAACTTTAATGCAATGTAAAAATATATACGCTAAAAAGATAAACCCGGTCGAGTTTCTTGCCAGTTCCTCTTGATGTTGGTTGTTTTCCGAACCGGTAGTAGTTTTGACGTTCATAGGAGGGAGCCTTCTTAGGGCCTAAATTGAGTAAAGTATTTGCTTTTGAGTTATCCTTTAAGACATATTTACATTTACATATTTTAATGCCATGTTAATAAAGTTAGGGTGCTTCGATAAAATAAACTTACATTACCAAATTTCTATAGAACTCGAGGATATAATATGGCAGCTGGATTTGAGAGCCAGTACCATGTTAGATTTTTCCGTTTCGTTAAATGCTATAATCTACAAAGTACAAACAAGAGTCATTCACAGTTCGGCATTCGTCGATAATGATCGGTTGTCGTCGGGCGACCAACGTTAATGTTTTGATTAGTAGTTTTAGTACTAGTATTAGTAGTTAGTACCACTATTAGTAGGGCATAGTAGAAAAATAATTTATCTCTAATTTTGAAGTAAAAAAAAGCAAGCAACCCTACTCGGCTTCGGGTCAATGATGGTATAATAGTATGTGTCTACTAAATAGTTGAATATTCATAGCATAGCACTTCCATTACGGTCGCTCGGAGTTGGAGCGTTCTTCATGTTACGAATGGATATTAATTTATTTTTTTATTAGAGGTGAATGAACACGACTCTCGTTCTAGTTTGAGTAGTGGCTACTTATTCATTATTGCAAATAAAAACGTTAATAACTTTGGTTTCATGTGCAATAGGATAAGTGTGTGTAATTTAAACAATTTTGCAGTTTTATTTGAAGGATCTATCCCTTTATTAAAATTTGGATAATCGTTTTTAAAACGCATAGTTAACTGTAAATGCGGAAAAACCAAAAAATGAATACTATAATTTGAACAAACATATATTGAAGGTTCTGCGAAAACCTCTGCCAAAATGCTTAATACATCTTCTATACGTAAGAGAAATGCTTGCATGTAATTAGGTACAAAAACTATATAAAAAAAGTGTGTGTGTGTGTGTACTTATGTACACGCGTTAGAAGTTATACTTCTTTGGCGTAACAAGATAAAAATCTTTTCAAAAATTTTATCTTTCGCCTTATTCTACGTTTGTAGAAAAAACGACACTAACAATGAGTAGTCCGGTGAAGCTGTTAAGACCTCGCTTGGTCAATAGCGATATCAGTTCAAAAAAAAAAGAAAAGAAAAAAAGACACTAACAATAAAAAAAGTTGATTATAGCTAACTTCAGGGTGTCGGTTTTCGTGACGATGTGCGCGCGCATATTAAAAATTTACTCTCATAATTTATGCCTAACACGCCAAAATATACTTCTTACTTCAAAAATTCAGCGATGTGGTGTTATGGTTAATTAACTGTAACCCTGTGACTTGACTCGCATTTAGTCTTTCCCGCCATCAGGTCTCGAATAGACCTGGCCACACCATTACTTCATTCTGGCATAATTTAGACATAGCAATATTTCTAAATATTATAAAACAAAATCATCTGCCACGTCTGTCTGTCTGTTCGCGATAAACTCAAAAACTACTGAACGGATTTTAATGGGGTCTTCACCAGTAGATAAACTGATTCACGAGGAAGGTTTGGGTATATAATTTGTTAAGGTTTTATTATTATCAGGGCAGGAAAACGTCTGCCGGGCCCTCTAGTATAGGATATAGCAATTGCTTAGCGCATACATGACATGAAGTAGCACATAACATTTCTCTATAAATCCTTATTTAATATTATAAATACGAACGTGAGTTCGTTTATTTATTTGTTACGCTTTCACTCCTTCGCTACAACCGATCATCGTGGCAATATCGCGTAGACTTTGGTAGGGGTACAGAAAAGAACAAACAGGGTACCTTTCATCCCGAAAAAAGTACTCTTCCCAAGGGATAGACTAAAGCTATATTAACGAGAGTACCTAAACTTTATTTAATTAATTAAACCTGCATATCCCTGGTTTTTTTTTAAATTGAAAACTTATTATTTATCGGTGGTAGAGTCACGCTGAAGCTATTACTAGTTTCAGCACGAACGAGTCGGCTCGCCCGGGGTAGTAGTACCTCTCGACCCACAGAAAACCGATGTGAAGTAACAGTGCTTGAATTGTTGCGTTTCGCTCGGTCAGTGAGATCGTCAGAGACCCACCTCCCCTTCCCTTCCCCTCCTCCCACACTCCTACCTAACGCAAACACAAGCCGGCAACACACTTGCGACGCCCGTGGTCTTGCAAGTGTCTATGGACGGTGGTGATCACTTAACATCAGGTGACCCATGTTTTCTTTTGCCTCCTGTGATACAAAGAAAATAAAAAACAAAGGCGCGTTGAGCGGTATTTTTTGGCAGGAGATAAACTTATGGTTTCGCGCCAGCGTCATGCTAGTAAGCGTGACCAAAAAAGCGCATATATTGACGCTTGCGAGGCTTGCGTCAGTCTAGCGGCCTCTAATATTGATATTTTGCAGCTCATCATACCTTTGATTAATTTATAAAATGTATATAATTATTGTTTGAAGTGTCAAAAGATGTGAAAACCACACCAATCTTAACAATTTCAATATATATATACACACATATAATATAAAAATAATTAACTTTAAATTATTCACACTATAATTAGTTTAAAAATTCCGATGAGAACATCATAGTTATTGTTTTGAGTTTTCACTTCTATCGTCAGTCCTTACGACTGTCCTACTTTTTTTTTGGTTTTTTACATAACCTTTATATTGTACACTGGAAATACAGTATGATCTCTTTAAACAGGTCAACTGAAATAAACCTCAAACACCAGATTTCAAGCGTACCGCTCGCGTCTTTAAATCTGTTTGCTGTACACAGAATCCGTCCGACTCGAATGATGTTGCGCGAGTCGTTTTAAGTTAACGAGCTTAGGTCAACGAATGGTTGCGGTTTTTGCTTGATACCGAATTAATTAATTTGATTACGTTAATTCCTAAAGATATAGAATTAAGTTAGTCGATGATTACGATTACGACAATTAATCGATACATTTTACAGTAAAACTTCATATGGCACGGTAGGGAAAAATTTTCGTCACGTGTTAAACGTAAGGTAGGTATGTATTTGTGTGTATGTATAAGTATATATCAGTGTCTGTCTGTGTCTAGTTGTACACCAAAATGAGTAAATATATAGTTAAGTATTTATACTATAAGACTTCGTATAGTATAGTTTATTAGCATTTCATATAGTATATAAATTTTTTTTATATCATAGGAGGCAAACGCACAGGTGGGTCACCTGATGTTAAGTGATCACCACCGTCCATAGACACTTGCAACACCAGGGGAGTTGCAAGTGCGTTGCCAACCTGTCTTGGGGGAGTAAGGGAGGGGAGGTGGGCCTCCGGCGCTCTCACTAACCGAACAAAACATAACAATGCAAGCACAATTACTTCACGTCGGTTTTCTGTGAATTTAATACATATATGCGAAAGAAGTTTCACTTCCACCGTGTGTACACGCCGATACACGTAATGTTTTTTTTAAATATTTAACTCTTGGACTGTCCAAAACTGTAAAAATTTAAGCTCCATACAAACGAATGAGGCACAGGTCAACTAACTGGCTGTTGACAGCATACGCTTACAAAAAATACCTAATTGATTACTTACTGTTACAAAGAAAATTACGAGTTCGTGAAATTAAAAACATAGTCCGCCATTTTGAGATCTGGGTCTTATAAAATCAGCCGAGGGGTTAAGTTTTTAATCGCCATCCGTCTCTCCTCCCGGAGTGTAGATCCGGGGTTAAATATAAACTATAGTTAACGGTTACTATAATAGCGTGGTTTTATGATACGAATACAATAAATTACAGTTTTATATCTCTTTGAAGTTCAACAACTGCGCAAAAGCAATTACAAAGTCAATAGACACATTACTATGATACATTTTCACAGTAATGCTCGTGCCCGGTAGATAATTTACAGTACCTACGTATAATATAAACTACTACGCACTAACTAGTTTTCAGATTACGATACGTTTGTTTATTATATCTTTTATCATTCGCCTGCTTTGTGACGTCACACGATTATGACGTTCCCCGCTTTGTTATTATTGATAATGTATTTGTTTTTGTATTACAATCGAAATGTAATTGATTTCCTTGTTCAATCTTTAATTCCACTTTATTTTTAATGTATGTACTCGATTTATATGTTAGTAGCAACCGACCGCGACGTTGTCTGGCTTAAATCTATACTAATATTATAAAGAGGTAGAGTTTGTGAATTTGTGAGTTTGTGACGTTGTAAGGGGTAATCTCAGGAACTACTGGTCCGATTTGAAAAATTCTTTCAGTGTTATATAGCTCATTTATCAGGGAAGGTTATAGGCAATATATCATCACGCTAAGACCCATAGGAGCGGAGCAGCAATGAAGAATGTTGCAAAATCAAGGTTTTTTTTTTCCTTTTCAGAGCTTCCGCTGCGTCTTAGCGCAAAATAACCATTCCACGCTTACGTATTACCGCCCAACGAAGTGGGCACGAGTCGGCTAGTTACAGTATAAAACTTAATACGTATAAAATGTACCGTATATATAGTATACTAGCTTCTGCCCGCGGCTTCGTCCGCGTGGAATGGCTACTTTGGGCTAACGCTACACGCAACTGAAGCTTACAAAAGGAAAAAAGACCCTGATTTCAAAACATTCTTCATTGGTGCTCAGCTCCTACTAGTCTTTGCGTGAAGAAGAAGAAGAAGGAGAATTTTTCAAATCGGACCAGTAGTTTCCGAGTTTAGCGCGTTCAACCAAACGAACGAACAAACCCTCCAACTTTATAATATTAAGTATAGATTTAAAGCAGACAACATCGCGGGCGATTGCTAATAATATAATATAAATAACTAATGGTGAGTAATTTTAAAATATTATAAAAAACTTATCCACGAAGTTTATCTATCTATATATAAATATATCAACATTACATAGTTAAATGTTTGCTCTATTCATACACGTGTGTGAGCAAGCACCTTAATATTTTTACGCACGGACGGTTTTTAACCTTCATCCAGGGCTGCCAACATTATACCTCAGAAAGTGGAACGAGGCTAATGAAAATGTGTCCCCAGCATTTATCTTAAATATAAGAAACTAGCCTCTGCCCGCGACTTCGTTCGCGTAGAATATCTACTTTGGGCTAACACGCAGCGGAAGCTCTCAAGAGGAAAAAAAACCCCGATTTTGAAACATTATTCATTGGTTTTCCGCTCCTATTGTTCTTAACCTGATGATAGCCTATAACTTTCCTCGATAAATGGGCTATATAATAATGAAAGAATTTTTCAAATAGGACCGGGCTATATAATAATGAAAGAATTTTTCAAATAGGACCAGTAATTTCTGAGATTACCCCCTACGTCACAAACTCACAAACTTTACCTTTTTATAATATTATATTAAATATAAATTATATAAGAAATTAAGAAGACTGTAAAGGTCTGTTATTGGTTTTTCTTTTTTAGGTATGGCAAGTTATACGAACCCCTACAAAAATTTTATAATTAAGGAGTAAATCAAGGACTATTAACGAAATACTCTTCTTCCGGTGTTATAGAAGCAACATTATAACCTAAATTATAAAGCTGTATGATGTTAGATACAAATCAGGGCCAATTATTATTGGATATTTTGTAAAAAAAATAGCTAAGGCGATATATATAAACAACTGCAATACTTTCTAATATCAATTAGGTAGTCCTAAATAATCTACGAATTAAAAAAGACTATTAAATAAAATTCTTTGAAATGACTCTACTTCGCGAGACTTGACAACCCTACGCTATATACAAATCACGGTCAATGTTAACCAGGATCTATTGTTTCACGTACCAAGGTCGGCAGGGTGTCCGACCACGCGATACTAATCACGCCAAAACACTACAGTCCATGAGATTCCAAGGATCTGATCTCGTAATAGCTAATAATAAATATATATTTTAAAAATAAATTTACTAAAAGCCCTTAATCGAATCGTACAAAACTAACTTGACGTTTATCTAAATCATATCGAAGCTATAAAGATATTTATTTATTCATTTAGTTTAGGGTCGTCAACATGACAATACGTTTGTAAAGATATTAAATGTAGCACATTTGTGAGTGAATATAAATTCAATCACGTTTAGAGAAGACCACGGTATGCCTCAATAATATATTAAATTGTAATATAACTAAATATTTAACTATTTTATATATTTAAAGATTTGACATAATAATACGAATACTAGAAAATTGTAACGAAAACAGAAATAAAATTCTAAAACCAATCGTTACTCTAAAACCATATTTTAAAATATAATGAAAACTATGAAAGTAACAGAAAGAGAAAAAAATACTAAAACCATTTAATACTGTATTTTGTGAATAGACTCATACGTCTCTACCGTTGTCCTGAATTTATTTCGTTCAATTGAAACCATAACGAAATTCATAACGTACTGTGACATCTTTCTAATACTGTTGGTTCGTATCATACTAGTGTTAAGGTTTTGGAAGAGGATAACATTCCTAGGAAAGTATAGCATGGTGACAGAACATTCTGTAATGTCAGCCTGGTGATCTACCAACCTCGGAGTAAAAAATCTCACTATGGACTTCGTGGAATCGGCAGTGTCATTTGAAAACTAGTTCTATAGTTCACTATGTGAAGTGGATTTTAATGTCTAAAGTCTAATTAAATATAGGGTGGATCAATATGTGAACGATAGTGACGTCTGGAAATTACGCCGCTCTCTGTGCGTAAAAATAATCCAGATCGACATTCTAGCCGGTTCTTCTCGATGACTGGGTTGTTTTGCGAACCGGTGGTAGCCTTGACGTTCTCAAGCGCCTAAATTGAATCAAGTGCTTTTGATTTTGATTGAAACACGTTAGCTTTACCGCTCCAGTGATTTAAACTTTACAGACACTTTCCTTGTGCCACTCCATAGAATCATTTGGTTTATATTTATTTCGATACGTTACGGTAGTCGATCGCTTTCCAATCGTCTTTGTTTGTAGTAAACTATTATAGTCCTCTTCAATCTTTTCCCACTCTGAATTGAATATAGCTGTAAGCTCGGGCTTACGCGTAATATAGTCAAGAGCTTAATATAAAACGAATTGTTATGAGAATCTAAAATTGGTCTTTATTTATCCTTAAACTGTATTAAAGCTACAATAAAAAGGGTTTAACAGTAAGCATCAGATGCTCTTTTTTGACCAGTACATTTGCTGTTAAGTGAAAATGTTTCTGAAAATTGTAAGGGACTAAGTTTAGAATTACATTTGTGTGTCTAAGTAATTTGAAGTCCTTTTTTTGACCAGTACATTTGCTGTTAAGTGAAAATGTTTCTGAAAATTGTAAGGGACTAAGTTTAGAATTACATTTGTGTGTCTAAGTAATTTGAAGATGCTAGCCAATTAAGCCTACAC
>MU160515.1:20475-70283 GCA_015888305.1 Antheraea pernyi | reverse complement strand
CACGTGGTGCACCCTGCTGAATAACGAACGAGGCAATGGAGAAAGCGGGGTGGTAGGGTTTTACAGCCTGACTGGGTCGCAACCACCATGTATATGGCGAAAAAGTCCGTCATAGTGATCCGATTCTGCGGGTCGCGTTTCGGGAGCAGACTGCAAATCCAGTTTTCGCAGGCCAGCATGATAGCGGCAACCGGCGATGGATAGTGTGTCACTCGCTGGTGGCTATTGTTTTTGGATTTTACTAGGCTTACAATCAGGCATAGTGCAGTCATTTTGCCGTGCAACAATAAAAAAAATATACACCTGGGAATAAATATATAACTGCAAAAGAAAGCACGTAAATAGTTTGGAAATATAAAAAAAATATGACAAACCCTTAGAAAATAATAAGCAAGCGATAATTACCCAGTTCATAGGTTACAGGCCATAGGTACGGATCATTGCGAATAAGCCAGAACGTTTAAAAGCCTAGTATCACCCTCAAGTACACAATCTGTTGCCAAGAGCCTATATATGTGTTCCGGCAGCTTCACTCGAGAACTAGTCTCTCCTCTAGGTTTGCCGTGTTCACCTTACATCGAACGCTAAACTCTATAGAGTATTTAAAAAGAACTATAACATAAAACTTTATAAACAGCTAAAGCAATTAATGACTTTTTTATTTAGTTCTCCGCTCTCCATTCAAATCGATAGGACTCCTATGAGAAACGCAATTTCCAAAACAACGTTTCATTTCACGCCGGGACTACCTGACCCGACTTAACGGGCTTCAAGGACAGTCCGCAAAAAAAAAGAAGAACAGACACCCATTGTTTCTTGGGACACTATTAAAATTTATTTTATTATTTATAGTCCTTTGTTCTACAACTGTGTGCACACTGTATACTTAATACGTTTTGTTTAGGATATCTAGACCTAGTTAGTCATAGTATAATTTAATGAATATAATAATATAAATGCAAAATAATTGTATATCTGTTTATTGATTTCATAATTAAACATTTGATACGGTCTTGGTGAAGTTATGTATCCCGGTGAAGTTATTAAGACCTTGTTAGGACAATAGCGTAGTCATTTCGAGAAAAAAAGTGATGAAATTTAGCTGAGAGGTGATCTGGAAAAGGTTACCGCCCCAATAAAGACGCTGGTGATGTCGCGAGAAAAGCGATATGATAAGTTTCTAATATATATGTGAAGAAATTATGGCTTAGTCGTTAGCGTGTTCGAACACTGCGTCGATAGATGTAGGTTCCGGTATCGGTTGAGTGCCTTAAGCGCTCGCCTTAGTAGTCCGGTGAAGCTGTTAAGACCTTCCTAGGTCAATAGCGTAGTCAGTTCGAGAAAAAAAAATAGTTTCCAATCCTAGCAACTGTGTAAGAGGTTTTGGTGAAGGAAAATATCGGGATGGAACCATAGCATAGTGGTAAGGCTTTTCCTAAGTCCGCCTGGGTAGCTACCACCCTCAAATTGAAAATCTGTCTCCAAGCACCTGTTGGTGTGTCCCGGCAACTGCAATTGAGAGCCAGACTTTGCTAGGTTTAACGTGTTTACTATTTTAGACCACATTGTTATTTGAAGAGATTGCCAAAATCTTTAAAATAAAAAAAAAGGAAAATCGTTATTTTCAGGGTAAATTAACATCTATTTAACAATGCAAATGACAAATTTCGGTGGTCACCGACTTTTCGTTTAAATTTATTACGTTCGCCAATAACTGTATCGCCCAAATAGGGTATGAAAGACATCAATGGAATATATATAATTTATGTAGCATATTTTGTTACTCAAAGAAAGAAAAACAAATCCGTGATAGTATTCTTGAGATATTACTATGAATTATTTTTAGGTTACATATCTTTTTTTTATATCATAGGAGGCAAAGGCACACGCGGGTCACCTGATGGTAAGTGATCACCGCCGTCCATAGACACTAGCAACACCAGGGGAGTCGCAAGTACGTTGCCAGGTGGAGAGGAGAGGGAAGGGAAGGTGAGTTGGGTATCCGGTGCTCTCACTGACCGAACGAAACGCATCAATGCAAGCACTGTTACTTCAAGTTGGTGTTCTGTGGGTCGGGTGGTACTCCTTAACCTATTATCTGCAACGAAGTATATAATTAAATAATATAAATAGAAAGAAGTAAGAAAGAAAAAGTATTTATTGTTGGAAAACAATCACAGACAACAAGTTATGGATATACATAGTTTATCCAACGATGACACCCTCACTGTAGTACAACTGGTTGGTAATGCAGGGCGGATTTTTAATGGAGGGCCAAAGTTATGTAAGGGCGTGTAGTCGGTATCTCGACAAAATATTACAGAACTCATATATAAACAATAAATAATAAAATATAAACATTGAAAAAAGTTACAAACGTTACGATAAAAAACCAACGGAATAGCATTTGAAACTGTATGTCATATTATTTCTACCAACAAGTCCGTAATCCGTGAAGTACCGCGGTAAATAGCGTACAAATTACATTAATTTGAAAATGCAGTTTTTTTTAATACGCAAATACGTAATGAGGTGCCGCGATGATTTATGTTAAACGCACAAGGAGTACGAACTACGAATTCGTCACGCTACGCGACCTGTAAACTGCAGTCGGTACTGACGCGTAGAAAATAGTATACAGTAAATTTAATGTACCAAATAGTTTTATAACAGTTTATTTAATTAAAATTCTCATGGTATTTTTGAGATGTAAGTAAATGAGATAATGGTATAAAAACTAACAGTTACGTAGTCGCTGTCAGAATACTGAATATGTTATTTATAAAAAATTGTGTGTTTTTTGAAGTGAAAACTTCTGTAGGCGCGTTGAGCGGTGTTTTTAACAGGACATAAATTTATGATTCGCGTCATAACTTGCTAGTAAGCGTGACCGACCGTATTGTGATTGTTCGGGTTGTGTCAGACTAGCGACGCGTAGTAGGTACCATTTATTATTGATATTTTGTATTGAGATTTTGCAGCCCATCATATGCTTGGTATAATTATTGCATATATGTGAAAACCGGACTAATTTTAATAATTTAAATATACCCATTATGAATTTTAAACATTGTAATTTACACTATATGTAATTATATAAAAAAATGAAAAGAGTTATTTCATTGTTTTCGTTTTCTCTTCTGTCAGCAATCGTTATGACCGACTCGACTTTCTTGTTATCTGAATTTAAATATGCTATACATTACATTGGTTGCACCCTGTGGTTTTAGTAGCTTTTAAATTTCCCACCCTCGTTTCCCTATACCCCATGGCTCGCACGTATTAATACACCGCTGTTCGCTTAGTGTAATTTCAGATGTACCTTTATTATGGTAATCTATCCATTGGTCTTAAATAACCTATAACCTTCCGTAATACATAGATTATAAAGTATACAAGTATATTTCAATTTTGTCAGGTAATTCCAAAGATTAGCACATAAAAAACATGTGTGGTTTTATGAAACCACGATGCAACTGAATTCTTTTTCGGGTCGTAGGCATTTAACTAAAAAATATCGGGAAATTATTCGATTTAGGGTATTAAAATCGCGTTTATTCTTAACTTAATAATTGGAGAATGGGAATAATAATGTGAAATCAATGCGTATTAGAGTACAAAATGCATAACAAACACAATCATTCAGATGATACACATATTGGGCTTGGCTGCTATGCCGAACGTCTTTCACTTTACCCTTTACCCCGCGGTCACCTGTAATTCGACATACGATTCTATGGAGGAAAAAATTTGTGACGATGAAAAAGTCACTTTAAATACATTTTTTTTTAATGTACCACATACACAATTTTTTATTGAACACGAAAAGTTAGGTTAGTAGGTCTAAGTAAGTCTAAGTTAGGTTCGTAGAAGGTAAATACTTAATACATGGACTTTACATGTATTTATTTATTTAAAAAAAACGTAGTGGGCATAACTTATAAACGGGCTTGCAAAAACTACCTCCCACAAAGCGTCCGCCCCTCGGATAAAAGAAGTCCGACCGTCACTTGTCACACATTTCCATCCACAGTCAGTTTTTGCCTATTTCATCTTCTAAAGTTCGTACTTCTATGGCCTTTAACATTAATTTACATTTGGGAAGTTGAACGATTTTAAAATAATATCGTTTAAACTGTATACTTTACTTTGGCGCTTAATTTTTTAATAAGCGCAGTTTATTGTAGACGATATAGTACGATAAAATAATTAAAATAAAATAAAAGTAATACAAGTTTTTTTTTCGAACTGACTACGCTATTGACTTAGCAATGTCTTAACAGCTTCACCGCACTACTAAGGCGAGCGCTTAAGGCAATCAGTCGATTTTAATTGACAACTAGCTCAAGGGTGCACGGCACACCTCGGCTTGTGCTGTTGCCTGATACATGCAATTCGCGACCTATCTGAGCTAACCTAAGCTAATTATTCATACATATATGAGTTGTTGAAACATATATGTGTATGTGTAATACGAGGTAAAAAAAACTTTTCTTGTACTCTAAGATCGTCTTAATTTGTATACATATCGGTTGACATAATCGTTTATTGACAGTTACTGGTAATTAGTGTATTTCGACTTAGCAATAATCGCAATTCATTTACCAAAAATACGAAGAATAAATATAATAAAATACAGCGTTGATGATAAAACCTTTTTTTTTTATTAACGTGCGGAAATCCCTTATGGATTCGCCACCCTCACGGGAGGGAGTGTGGGTTATGTCCGACTCGCACGGACTAAAACCCCACGGTGTACCGACAGACCGTGATTGTTGGGGCGGCAAGGGATCGTACAATGCTAATCAACCTTGTAGAGCAGCCCCAACGGTCCACCCGGCGGAAGGTCACCGCCGGGATCCTACCTATAGAGAGGCAGACTGGGTACACACCAGCTGCCTTCCCTCGTCCGCCGGACCTGTGCAATGAGGAGATGGAGATTACCTCCTCGCAGAAGGAGGCCATCGCTCGCCAAGCCTGGTCGCTGCCGAGCATCGCCGAAACCACGCTCGGCAGTGATGATAAAACCTGCGAGTAACATTTAGTCTTGATTTTATTAAAATCGTTTCGGTCTAAAGTTATTGTACTTTTAACGACGACGCGACTTAATTACGAGAGAAATGTAGATAACTAAATGGACTTAATACAATCAGATGACGTAATTAATCGCTGTTTTTACGTAAGTCTCCACGCGGACAAAGTCGCGTGCACAACTAGTCTTTAATAATTTATATTACGTGTATTATATATTATTACAATACAATTTACGCGTTACATTGATTGGGACCAAATTAGTAAAGCATTGAAACGACTTAAGTGAATCGAATTTGATTAACAACTCATATATACACGTGCAATGGATACGTATTGAGTAATCGTTATTGCAATACGAATTTGCATGGGACATGCCGTGGAATTGTTAATAATTGTGACGGTGTAATTTCGGCGGAAAACTAGATAGAGATGGGAAGATTTTGCAAAATACCGTGACCAGTGGTGAGGGATCATTGCGAATTGTCTCGAAATTCCACGATGTTTGGTCGAAGAAAAGACAATAAAAGCAACGAACTCGGCGCTTTTCACGAACTCTGAAAGTTATGTTTGCCAAAAATGCAATTACACCATGCTTTTGTGATGTAATAATGTTGAGGTCCTAAGTTTTTTTTTTATATCATAAGAGGCAAACGAACAGGTGGGTCACCTGATGTTAAGTGATTACCACCGTCCATAGACACTTGCAACACCAGAATAGTCGCAAGTGCGTTGCCACCCTGTGTTTGGGGAAGGGGAGATGGGTTATCCGGAGCTCTCACTGACCGAACGAAACGCAACAATGCAAGCACTGTTACTTCACGTCTGTTTTCTGTGAGAGTGTGGTACTACCCCGGGCGAGCCGACCCATTCATGCTGAAACCAGTAATAGCTTCAGCGTGGCTCTCTCACCATAAAGTACCACCATAAGTCGTTTTACTACATAGGTTTACCTTCTGTACATTATCCGTCACAAAAGTTTGAATATTTGATGAAAAAAAGTCCTTCACCATTTTGTACAACATACGGAATCATAGATGACGTTCACCGTTTTATGACGGAATGTGGCAAGAACAATATTGTTAAAATAGATTTCATTAAAAAATTTAATTAAAATAAACTGGATGTCGGCATGTTCCATAGTATTTTAGAAAAACCTTCGAGCGAGGTTGCTAAAATGCTATGTGAAATGAATGAAAGATGATTTTATAAAAGAAGATGTACGAAAGGCTTTAACGTTAGTATAATTAGGTTATGATGGGGCTGATATGACCAGAGTCAAAACCCTTAAATGAAAGTTGGTCTTCCGGCGCTCTCACTGACCGAACGAAACGCAACAACGTAAGCACTATTACTTCACGTCAGTTTTCTGTGGGTCGGGTGGTACTACCCCGGGTGAGCCGAGAATGTGATTGGTGAATTACTGACTCGTCCCCAGGAATAGTACCCTCTTTTATATGCCTCAGAATGATTATTGGTTATTTTACAGTTGGTTATACACAGCTAAAAGCTACAGTGGCCTCTTAATGCCAGGTGGACTGCATACTCACTACTTCATAAAAGATTAACAAAGCTAGTATAAGGTTCCACCGGTTCTGTAATACTCCAGAAAATATTTTTAACTGACCATATCGACCGTTTCAGTTAGCATTTTAAATAAAATCTTGCCTTATATGTTTGCAAGTTGATATAATAAAAAAAAACCCTTAAAACTGGGGTTTTCAAATTATAATCCGACTAAAAGAGTACTTAGGCCATATTACAACAAGTTCCCTAATATTCGGACTCTTAAATCTGTCAGTATAGCCATTAATATTAATGGGTTAGAGGTCATTATTGTGTAGAGGGAATGGAATGTGAAATATAAGTAACCTAACACCAAATGATCGGGCGTTTTCTGAAACACATGCTGTGTTCGCTTTATTTTTTTTGTTGTTTTTGGCATTCCCAAGCCTCAAGTTTTTTGTTATCAAAATATATATTGTTAATTTTAATAGAATTGAAAGGAAACGAGTAAAATTATGAAAAAATATATTCATACACAATTCAAGAATGAATGTTGCTGAAAATTAATCATTTTAAGCACTGATAACAATAATTTATTGGTTATTTAGGACTGAGGTTCTCAAAGTGTGCGCCGCGGTGCCCTGGTAACCGTCGTGTACCACATACAAAGAGGGGCGTCGTGGGGCACTACTCTTAACCTTTCTCCTATAGCTTAATTTACTTTTAGATACCTGCCTGAAACTAAAATTTCATCCACACCACCTGGATTGGTGAGGTTGCACGGTGAGGTTTTCAAGATCATTTCTGCCTCGTACTTCGACTCTGTAGAATCGACTCCCAGCGGCGGTGTTTCCAAACCACTACGAGTTACAAACCTTTAAGAAACTTGCGTACACTTTTTTAGAAGGCCGGCAACACACTTGCGACTCCTCTGGTGTTGCTAGTGTCTATGTACGGCGGTGATCACTTACCATCAGGTAACGCACCTGTTCGTTTGTCGCCTATAATAGATTTTTTTTAAAGTTATTGCTGGGTAAACTTTTAAATTACCAGCACACAGATCAATATTATGGGTGTTTTAATCTTGGTGCCTACCTAACTAGTATAAGTGTACGTCAAGAGTGGATGCTATAATCGAGCGTCGAGCGTGGCGTAGCGTGCAGCGCGTTCAGCGTCCTAGAGTGTTCAGCGTGAGTGACGTATGTGACACTGTTTGACACGAACGCCGCACACGACGCCCCGCTCGACGCTCTATTATAGCGTCCTCTCTGGACATACACTGATTGTACGTATATTGTCAGTACCTTTGTCGACTAATATAGCTAGAATAGGGTAGGATAGGATAGGACGCGGAGTGAAAAAGTTTGGGAACTCCTGATTTAGAATACAAAACAAGCGGTGTTTTTTCCTGTTTAACTTAATAGCTTTGTGTTAAGTCAAATCAGCATATTATTTCCTAGAATGTTACCTTATCTTATGAAAATACTCTAGCAATTCCTAATAAACACCTGTTTAATGCTAAAAAGGATTCGTAACTATGCGAGATCTCATCTATAAGTACCATGTACATACATATAGATAACAATAAAATGCCAAACAGGCCGTTAAGTTTCTCGGTATCCGAGTGGAGTTAGCAATTTACATAATAAACTATTAATAATTATAATTACGACCTACAACGCATTATAAAATAATTTTAAAATACGCTGTATTTACGTATAATTTTATAATTGCTAAGTGCGAACATGTAAAATAATTAATTGCAATTTTACAATTTAAAAGGGAATACTTATTGCATGTAACGTTCTACTGCCGTGCTAATCTACATATCATGTTTTGAACGTATCAACCAATAAGAGACAAGTCTTCAATCACTATTTACATGTAACACCTAAACACTTCCAGGTAGTCGAAGTATGCTTTTCATTTAATCGTAAAGTATTAAATGGGTATGTACTCCACCTAATATTACATGTTTCAGCATGAATGGGTCGGCAAGCTCGGGGTAGTACCACCCGATCCACAGAAATACCCACGTGAAGTAATAGTGCTTCCATTGTTGCGTTTCGTTCGGTCAGTGAGAGCGCCCGAACCTTCTCTCCACCTCCCCTAAACATGAAAGTCCTCGTCAGCGCCGCACTCGTGGCATTCGCAATGCTATCTCCAAAACGGTTCGACCGATTTTTACGGGACTTTTACTGGCAGATAGCTTATAGGAAGTAATTTAGGTTACTATATTTTAGACTAGCTGTTACCCGAGACTTCGTCCGCATAAAATTTAGCAAAAATATGTTGTTCACTGTAAACATGTGCGTAAGCCGTGCGTTGTACTGGACTTCAAAAATAAATATAATTGAAATTCATATATCTGTATCTATGTATGTAATGTATGTATATTTTGGGGTGTCGAATAACATCGAAGACTTGAGACATCCAAGCCAACCTCACCTGCACGTGGTGCACCCTGCTGAATAACGAACGAGGCAATGGCGACAGCGGGGATGTAGGGTTTTACAGCCTGACTGGGGTCTATATGGGGTAAAGGAAGACTAAATAAGGTACGGATGGATTGTGTGAATAATGATACAATTTGTATAAATGTTATGAATACTGCGGTGACATCTGATAGAAGTGCGTGTATCTTTCTCTTATCTACTCATATTCTTCGTTAGTACACCAATGCGAAGCCAGAGTGAGCAGCTGGTCGTCTATATGGGGTAAAGGAAGACTAAATAAGGTACGGATGGATTGTGTGAATAATGATACAATTTGTATAAATGTTATGAATACTGCGGTGACATCTGACAGAAGTGCGTGTATCTTTCTCTTATCTACTCATATTCTTCGTTAGTACACCAATGCGAAGCCAGAGTGAGCAGCTGGTCTTCTATATGGGGTAAAGGAAGACTAAATAAGGTACGGATGGATTGTGTGAATAATGATACAATTTGTATAAATGTTATGAATACTGCGGTGACATCTGATAGAAGTGCGTGTATCTTTCTCTTATCTACTCATATTCTTCGTTAGTACACCAATGCGAAGCCAGAGTGAGCAGCTGGTCGTCTATATGGGGTAAAGGAAGACTAAATAAGGTACGGATGGATTGTGTGAATAATGATATAATTTGTATAAATGTTATGAATACTGCGGTGACATCTGACAGAAGTGCGTGTATCTTTCTCTTATCTACTCATATTCTTCGTTAGTACACCAATGCGAAGCCAGAGCGAGCAGTTAGTCTTGTATATGGGATAAAGGAAGACTAAATAAGGTACGGATGGATTGTGTGAATAATGATACAATTTGTATAAATGTTATGAATACTGCGGTGACATCTGACAGAAGTGCGTGTATCTTTCTCTTATCTACTCATATTCTTCGTTAGTACACCAATGCGAAGCCAGAGCGAGCAGTTAGTCTTGTATATGGGATAAAGAATGATATTTGTATAAATGTTCTGAATACTGAGGTGTCCTCTGACGGAGGTGCGTGGAAGGGAAAGGCTTGTTGTGTGGGATAGGGGTAAGAACATGATGTTCTTATTTTCTTCTCTCATGTTACTGTTGGTGTTCGAAATTTTTCGCACGAAAGTTGTTATTTACCAATTTAGACCAGTTTATGAGCATTGAACTGCTTTGAGGAATCAAACTGTTAACTGCCATAGCCATACAGGAGCTGTCAAATCAGGTACACCTATAAAACAGTTCGGAAGGACATATACATAATAATGCGTTTGCGTAACTCGCTTCAACTTCGTTCGCCTCCACAACTTTGAAAGGGGAAACAGCACAGCTTTAAAACGTTAAGGATTTTTTAAGATAGACTATATTACAAACCGACAGAATGTTTTATAAATTTAGATGTGTTTACTACTTAGTTAACGATTATCTGTCCTATTATATCAGTTATCGATTCTGTGATAATCATATGACATTATCGATGTTTTTGTGTTTTGTAAAAATTACTACATAAGTTTACTATTTTTAACACGCTTTTATTAGCTTCACTTGTATGTATGTATGTTTGTAACCGACCCCTTTGAGCTCTATTTTGTCCTACTTTGAGCGATCAGATTTAATTCAAACTTTGCACACCTGTCAAAGGTCGATGACAATGCAATAATCCGAAAAAAAAATAACTAAAAAATGAAACATAAATAATACTTAAAAAAAATTAAAAAAACACGCTTTCATAAAAAATCCAACTAAAAAACAGAGTAATGTAATAAATTTGGATTAAGAATAGTGTAAATTACAAATAAATGTATATTTATGTAAAAAGTGACAACAAAATGATAAAAATACTGATATCTTGAGGTGCTGCGTGCACATGCGTCACTGTTTTTTATATTAGGCATATTTATTTTGTTTCTACAAAACTAGGCCCGTCAATTTTATCAATAATCAAAATATCTAATTATTGACGTTTATAGAATTGCTTGTAAGAAGATATTATGTATGGCTTAGCTGTGCCCGCGACTCTGTCTGTGGAACCTAATGTAAAAATACAGTAAATAAATAAAATCATCTGAATGTATTAAGTCCATTTACTTAACTACTTTTCTCTCGTACTTAAGTCGCGTCCTCATTAAAATTACAATAGCTTTTATTAGAGTTAACCAATTTTAATGAAACCAAGACTAAGAATATTATTCGAGGATTTTGCTATATGCTTTTCTTGGTGGTTTTATCGTGATCTCAGTACTTTAGCAGTGATGCGTATTATACAAACGTATTTTTTTTAATGATTGAAATGTATTTTATTACTTATCCCAAGATTTCAACACTTTTTTTTTCACAAAAATCTAAAAAGTAAAGATACATTATATTTACTTTCTTATTATATGTATGTATAATTACATAGTATAAAACAAAGTCCCCTACCGCGTCTGTCTGTCTGATCGTGATAAACTCAAAAACTACTAAACAGTCATGCCATTGAATAAAGTGATTTTTGAGAAACGTTTTGGTATATAATCTGTCATGGTTTTTTTTATAATCAGCGCTGGACAACGGCTGCCAGGCCCGCTAGTAGAAGATATAGATAGAAGACACAGCATTATTGTTGTTCTGATTTAATCACTATTTTCTATGTTGAAATAAATATTTTTACAAGTATTCTATATTGTTCTTCTTATGTAAAACTATACGTATAAATAAAATGATAAATGTGTGTCGTTGTGCGAGCATCATTTAAAAATTACTGAATTGATTTCTAGAGGTCTAGAGGTAGATAAAACAAACGCCTGTTGTAAAAGAGAATTGTACCTTAGGAAGTTATCGTACTGAGATTGAAAATTCAGCGAAATCGTAAAGGCTCTATAAAATGCATCGCTATGCGGGATCCCATTACTGAGCGACGAAACAAATCTGACATCAAATTGTTAAACTCTGTAGCGGTTGTTTATGGCATTGGCATAGGACTATACATTACGGATTTCGAGACAATCTGTTTTATTCTATGTTTTGTGAGGGTCGCAATGGTGTAATGGCTTACACACCTGGTAGAACATCGTCTCGAAGATAAATGTGCTATTTTTGATAAACTATTGATAAAAATTGACGGAGAATACATTGATGAAATCACATCCTGATGCTATAGCTTTTTCTAATGTAGGTCTAGTTACTTACCACTTTGAAAATAAAAAAATCATAAATACTTTATACAGTGTTTATGTAAATAATTTTGGGGTGCGCGAGGGGTGTCGAATAACATCATAAGACTTGAGACACCCAAGCCAACCTCACCTGCACGTGGTACACCCTACTGAATAACGAACGAGGCAATGGCGAAAGCGGGGTGATAGGCTTTTACAGCCTGACTGGGTCGCAACCACCATGTATATGGCGAAAAAGCCCGTCAGTGATTTGCTTCTGAGGGTCGCGTTTCGGGATCAGCCTATACATATCCAACTTTTCGCAGGTCGGCATGGCAGCGGCGACCGGCGATGAATAGTGTGTCACTCGGTGGTCGCCATTGTTTTTGGATTGTGCTGTGCTTACCATCAAGCATAGAGCAGTCATTTTGCCGTGTTACAACTAATACTAGTAATAGGCCCTGAGAAGCCTCTTAAGAATGTTAAAACTACCATCGGTTCGGACAAATAATCCACTTATCGAGAAGAACCGACAAGAAACTATCTGGTTTATCTTTTCATTGCGCAGTGTTAGTAACATAAGGGGGTGAATCGTCGATAATTTTTTTCAGATCGTAGGCATTTAACTGAAAATATTCGTAAAATTATTAGATTTAGGGTATTAAAATCGCATTTTTAATCGTAACTTAATAATTGCAGCATGGAAACGATAATGGGAAGTCAATAGTAGAGAAGATATGCAAATATAAATTTTAATTTCAACATGAGTATTGGAGTACGGAATACATAAAAAATAAAATCATTCAGATTATAGACGCATATTAAAAATTGAGCAAAATAGTTTTAAATTACTCCATGGGCGCCGCCATATTGGCCTTGGCTGCTCTGCTTTGCTGCGCCTTTTACTTTAACCCTACTCCGCGGCCGCTCAACGGCTGTAATCATCATCATCAGCCTGTAAGAGACCCACTGCAGGGTCATAAGCCTCTTCCCAAAGGAAGGTATACATCACGCCAGCCCACGACGTATTGATGATTTCAAACTCTGAGAAATCCACAGTTTTATATTTTTCCCACATACAGTAGTACTATAAAAACGTTTCTCAGGTTCAGGTTTCCTCATGATATTTTCCTTCACCGTCAGCCGATAGCGTTACCAATTTAAATTAGTAAATGTACGCGAATTCCGAAAAATTCGTTGGTACATGCCGGGGTTCAAGCCTGAGGGCATTGAAATCACATTCCACCGGTCAAACCACTAGGCCACCACGACTAGAACTAGAATGGCTGTAATGCAACATACGATACATACACGAAAAAATTTGAGGAGATGGAAGAAAAACGTTTCACAAATTTTAAATTTTCTTTTGTAGGTCATGTAGTAACTACTCGTTAAACACGGGCGCGGAAAAATAGCCGGCGCGAACGGCCTCTCGGCGTCGTGTCTCGGATCGCACTAACTCGCCGATCATTCTCGAGCGCGGG
This sequence comes from Antheraea pernyi, assembly GCA_015888305.1. Lineage (NCBI taxonomy): Eukaryota > Metazoa > Arthropoda > Insecta > Lepidoptera > Saturniidae > Antheraea > Antheraea pernyi. Next base: position 56,663 of record MU160515.1, on the reverse strand, counting down.
CGATGTTTCCCGAGCGCGCAGGAGTAAGCCGCTACATCAGCCCCCTCCAGACCCTTAGGGTCGATAATAATCTGGAAAATGTACAGTTCGTCCAGAACGTGTGCTTCGTGATACCATTTCCTTCTGCGGAATCGAAGTATTATCCTCAAGCATGTGGGCAGGCTTAATGCGATCTATAGACACATTTATATGCTTTCCACGAATGTTCAGCTTGAAAAATTTATCTGCCCTACTAATTACTCTGTACGGTCCAGTGTAGGGCGGCTGAAGAGGTCTTCGAACAGCATCTTGTCGCAAAAATACATGTGTAGAGGTGGAAAGGTCTTTATGTATAAATATTTTTGAAGAACCATGACGTGCAGTCGGCGATGGTTGTATATTTCTCATATGCTTTTGAAGGCGGTATATGAAATCCGAGTAGGTTTGGGAGTTTTCTTGAAACGGAGATTGGAAAAAATCACCTGGCAAACGTAAAGGTTCGCCGTAGACTAATTCAGCAGTAGAAGTAGCTAAGTCTTCTTTCCAAGCTGTTCTAATTCCCAGAAGTAACTCATAGAGGGGCTCATAAACATACTGATTATGATTAATTAATTAAGGCTTTTTTGTACTTTTTTTTTTAATAATGGTGCTAGAGTTTTTTGCTATTGTCCTTAATTAGAAGACTTTTATTTTTTATTAACACGGGGAAATCCATTTTGAATACCAACCCTCCCGGGGAGAGAGTGGGTTATGCCCGATTCACACGGACTAAAATCCCACGGTACCGGCATACCCTTTTGTCAGGGCGACAAGGGATCGCATTTGCTACTCTAGCTTGTATAGCCGTCCCAAAGGTCTGCCCGGCGAAAGGTGACCGCCGGACTTCTACCTAATAGGGAGACAAAGTCGGTATACACCAGTTGCCTCCACTCTTCAGGCAGACCTGTGCAATGAGGAGATGGGCCACCCCCTCAGGTCCGGCTACGGTAGCGGGAGGAGTTGAGCGAATCACTGACTCCTTCCGCCGGTTCGTCGTTCGCAGAAAGTGCCACTTAGAGGGTCTGTTCTGCGATGACCTACTCGCGGAATGAGGCCATAGCTCGTCACACCTGTACGCTGCCGAGCATGGCCGAAACCACACTCAACAGCGACAAATCTCCACGACCCCCCACCGCCGCAGCCAGAATGCAACGCTGTCCCTCCCACGCAGCACACTCAGACAGAGTATGCTGCCTAAGAATGATGAAGTAAATCTTCTATTTTAATGTATTTCTTATCTAGTCCAGAATCTCTATCCCGACGATTGACACTCACTTCGTACATGGTATTTAGTTAGTTTCTCCAATCGATCTTCAGCTCGATTGAGGACTATGTTGATATGTTGGTAGCTCCGCTGTCAAATGACTCGGCGTGGACCTCCCAATTTTTGTTATTTTATTCTGTAATATGTCTCTCTTTCTGTTTTCAATACGAAGAGGTGAGAGGGTATAAACATCTGTAATGCCTTTACAACTTTAAGTATTCAAATTACAATAATTACTAATTCTAGGTGAAGGTGAAAAAAAAAAAAAAGTTGGTATTCTGATTTAATCAATTTTGAATTTACCATTTTTAAGGATACCTAGTTTTCATGAAATTGTTTAATTTTTATAGGGTGAGATGATCTAAAACTTCTGTAATGCTTTTATAATTTTAAATATTTAGATTATAAACATTACTATTTCTGGGTGAAGTCGGTGTTCCTGTTTGCTCAATTGTGGATTTGCCATTTTTTTAAGATTCCTACTTTTTTTTTTTATTGTAGCACGGCAAAGTGACTGCACCGTGCCTGATGGTAAGCACAGTACAATCCAAAAACAACAGCGACCACCGAGAGATATGCCCTCCTCCGGCGGTCGTCGTTGTCATGCCGGCCTGCGTAAATGTCTCTTCACGTTACGCTTGAAGGACCCCATGTTATAGGAAGGAGGGAACACACTAGCCGGGAGATTGTTCCACATTTTTTTTTAATGAAAAAAAAAATACTATAGTATTAAACAATCAACTGTTGCTAAATGATAAGCCGATCGACGGTGGTAAAACACTAGTTAGTACTAAAATTGAAACTGGTTCTGACAGTCCATAATTTATATCTCCAGATCTGATTATGATAATAAAACTGGCCGTTATAATTTTATTTTCGCGGAACAACGCCGTCAAAGTGTTCTTGGATCTTGACGATATTAATTACTGTCATGAAAGAAGAATAAAACTGTGCGATTAGTAGTTCATTTCTAGAAGGCAACAATTTTATGACACATATAAACGGTTGCGGACTGTGTGAGTATTAAATATAATGTTTTTGTTATATATCGTCGTAAAATAATTATTATAAAAGTAGGCAGCGATTTAAAGTTAATGGAATTGGAACACTCCTATATTGCAAAAACCTGTAATTTATGGTAAGATATTATTCCTATGATCTTCTAATCCTAACTAATATTTTGATGCGAATGTGAGTTTGTTTGTCTGCTTGTTTGTTACTCTTTCGCGTTTTAACTATTGAACCGATCATCATGAAATTTTGCAAACAAGTTGTCAGGGATAAGGGAACGGACATCGTCTGACCTTTCATGCAGTAAAATGTGCTGTTAAGAAGTGTTAGGTCAAATATTTAATTATGTGAGTGAAGATGCGGGCATAAACTAGTGAATAATACTATTATTACCAGGACTAAAAAAGAAGTATTTTATTCATAATGCATTATATAATATAAAAGTTCCCCCAAAGGGTGGCAACGCACTTACGACTCCTCTGGTGTTGTTAGTGTCCATGGACGGTGGTGATCACTTAACAGCAGGTGACCCACCTGTTCGTTTGCCACTGTATACAAGGGTGGAGAAAAATGTGCATATCGCAACATTACGATAACTCAGGACTACGCATTTTTAAAATACTTAATCGGTGTTGCTCCAAAGAAGTTAAATACGTATTGAATACTTACTTTAAAAAGGTTTCGAATTAAATGCACCGCGCTCGCTAGAGGCAAGTTCGCGTTATCCTTTTTCGCAAGTCTAACCTAACGTAACCGAAGCGAGACAAAAGAGCAAGATGGCGAACATTCAGTGACCGCGGTGCATTAAATTCGAAACCTCTTTAAAGCTAGTATTCAATACGTATTTAACTTTTTTGTAATAACACCGATTTTAGCGTTTGACCACAATCTCGCCAGATCTTAAATGACGACATGGTCTGGGATGGTAAACAGGTTAAACCTAAAGGAGGATTAGGGCTCAAGTGCAGCTGCCAGAACACACCCATAGGTGCCTGGGGACAGATTATCAACTTGAGTGTGGTAACTAATCAGGCGGACATAGAAAAAGTACTACCACCGTGCTATGTTTTCATCAAATTGTTTTCCTTCACCAAAAGCTACGGAACATTCGCAAGAATTACAATCAACGTCGATCGGATATTTTGACAAAACAAATGGCACGATAATGCACACATACGTAAAGTAATATTGTAACGCCACACTGTCTTAGATAAAATATGGAAGTAAGATGGTATATTCTCAATATCGGTGGTGAAAAAGGAATAGTTATATGTTGCTTAGATGCGGGCGGATTGACGGGGTAGCCGTCAAAAATAAGCCAATAGCCACGTTTTAACTTGGCGCTGTCGAAGCGCTAATCATATATCTACAGCTTTTTAGCTATAATATCATTTTTTGAACACATTAGCATCGGTGGATGTTCCTACTTGATGCATTTTCAAACGTTATTCTCTATGTATCTTACGCATCCATTATTTCGTGTGCGGTACATGTTTATTTTATTTCAAGTCATAATAGACAAAGTTTATCTGCCTAAGAATGTGTTATTAGGATAATAATTATATTATTTAATTATCATAAATAAAAACATCGTTCATAATATGATAAAACTGAGGTGAACGAACGTTTATTGACTCGGGTAATTTCGATTTAATCAAATGTATCGACGCGAATTGATGATCTATTTTTTAATAAAATTAATGTAGATTTTATGTCTCTTTTAAGGATATTAGAGCAATTTTAATTGTGGGATTCCATTTAGAGATTATATTTAGTTTCTTCGTTTATCTGTTGTGTGAAACGTTATTTATAATTCTATCTTTATTTTACGATTTCAATGATTTATTATGGTTTGTGTTTTTGCACACAGAGACAAATTCTAAATGATACGAGAGCAACGTACATCTAAAATGATATGAAAAATATCTTTCTCTTGGGCACTAAGGAACGATTTGATTATAATAATTTCAAATACATTAAAAACGGGATGTACATTTTAATTGACGACCATTGGATTTTGCAATTATTGGGACAAGAATTAACATATAATATATAATAACACGGGTTCGTTCTTATAAAACATTGTTTTTGATAAAATTACGAATTTTATTTACATTAATAATTTTTACATAATTTTTGCTTGTATTTTTTTACTGTCGTTATTTTTTTTATTCTAGGCCAGCATGATCCAAAAAAACAATCACGACTACCGTGAGACACGCCATCCCTCACCGGTCGCCGCTGTCATGTCGGCCAGCGTAAATGTCTCTCCACGTTACGCTTTAAGGGCCCCATGTTATAGGAAGGAACACACTGGCTGGGAGATTGTTCCACAGCTTCACGGTACGGCAAAGATAAGAAGTGCGAACTTTTTAGCTCGTGCCCAGGTACGATTTACCGTAAAACTATGGCTCCGAAGCCCAGCGCGAGTGTTTCGCTTAGGAAAGGAGTGGGATTAAATATGTATATTATGATCACTAAAAACTTCTACAAGTCATGTATGTTAAATTCCATAATTACTGCTTGCTCCCTATGGAGAAGCGTAAAGATAAACTAGACACCAGATTTGCCTGAAAAAACAACGTACGTATATTGTATATAGCTTCTGAAGAATTGAACATTAATGCTATAATCAAATAGCTTGAGTAGCAAATTCATTCAGATGACTCGCTGATTCAGCGAGCTATTAAATTATATTTTGATTTAGAGCTTAACGATTCGGCGATTGACACGTTTCTAAGAATTAATAACTCAGTAACTTGACACGCGGTTTATTTTCCAACTCAGCTGTATCGAAGCGTCTCTGTTGATATTATTCGTTGATACTTCATCTACACGTACCTTTATATTCTAATAACTTTAAAGAGGTACTTAAGCGTCTAAGTTATTTGTAAGTAGAGCGTAATTTGATTTTCACCAGTATGAGTGATTACTTTAAACGTTTGCCCAAGGAAATAGTCTGGTGTGAAGCTGTGACGGCCTATTAGGTTGAAAGTGTATATAACAAGGAAAATAGCAGAGATCTGTACCCGCCAGGCTTGTAACCTGAAGCTATCTGTGCATGCGCTAAAAACGATTGTAATGATAATGTACTATAAAAATAAGTGCCAAAGAAAAACCAGATTGAAATTCTGTATTCCGGTGAAGCTGTTAAGGCCTTGCTAGGCCAATAGCGTAGTCAGTCAAGTCAGCTTGCCGGTTTTTCTTGTTGACTGGTTTGTTTTCCGAACCGGTGGTAGTTTTGACGTTTATAAGCGACTTCTTAAGGCGTAAACTGAATTAATTACCCGGATTATAGAGTCCGATACGAAATATATATTCCGATACGAAATATATATAAGAGTTGCTGAGGTATGTATGCCTGGTACACATATATGTTTCAACAACTCATATATGTATGAATAGTTAGTTAGCGCACCCTTGAGCTAATTGTCAAAATAAAATCGGCTGAGTGCCTTAAGCGCTCGCCTTAGTAGTCCGGTGAATTAATTATTTTCAATGTTGTGTGTTGTAACTAATGCGTGATGCTAATATTTAAAAAAACGTCGCGCCAGTCATAGGACTGCCGATAGAAGTCAAAATTCAAAAGAATGGAATAATTGTGTGTAATATATAACATTTCAAACACGCATATGATACAGTCGAATAGTTTGACGCGCAATACGTTACGAGCGTGTCGAGGTCATCAGTGACGCGAACCGATAAGTTTCTCGTCTACCAAATTTTATTTTTAATTTTTTCAACGCGGCTGATGTTTTCGCTACAATAATATTAAAATTATTTCACATTTTTTACTCATACGAAGAGCTCACGTTATTACGATCTATCGCGTATAGAAAGACATATCAGATAAGAAATTATCAAATTAAAATATTCTGTTATCATATTATGCTCATTCGATATTATTCAACTGTTTTATTTATGAACTGGAACTATGTGACTTTATCAAAACAATTTCACTGTATATATTAATTATGATAATAATGTGCAGTCCTCGTCAATATTTACGATCGGTTCAGCTAGTAATATATAAAAACTTCAGTTTTATTCCAATTAGGTTTAATTCTATTGAACATTTGGAAGTTTAATAATGCAGTTCTAAAAAGTTCGTAAGCCGATACGACTCGATTGTCATGCATAGCTCCGCCGAGGCGTGTCGGGCGACATTATTCATAATGCACCGTTCACACCTTACCGACATACCAACTATGACAAATGCATTCTGACATAGTAACAGTTGCCCGCGCACCGTATCCGGGTGTTATTTTGGTTCGATTCGTGTTCAGGTGTTGAAGATACGGGAATGGTTTCCGATGTCATAAAATTAATGCGAATGATTAGTTTTTATATATAATGTATTAGATTAATTATATTATCTATCGGAACTGAGTAGATAGTACATTATATGAATATTTTTTTACCAGATTAGGCCTCCCTCGGCAGTGGCTCAAGCCTTAGTCCGTTCCCTCGGCGTGGAGCACTTGAGTGCGCTGCTCGCGCGATACAGTGACACAAAATGTTATATCACTGCGACAACATTACACATATCACCTCCACACACGTGCACGCATACACGCTTATACATGCAAGTGGAAGGGTTTTATTTTTTCCCTTATCAAACTGAATTAGTGTAGAAAATTATCCGATACGAAATATATATAAGAGTTGTTGAGGTATGTATGCCTGGTACATATATATGTTTCAACAACTCATATATGTATGAATAGTTAGTTTAGCTTAGGTTAGCTCAGATAGGTCGCGAATTGCATGTATCAGGCAACAGCCCAAGCCGAGGTGTGTCGTGCACCCTTGAGCTAGTTGTCAAATAAAATCGGCTGAATGCCTTAAGCTCTCACCTTAGTAGTCCGGTGAAGCTGTTAAGACCTTGCTTGGTCAATAGCATAGACAGTTGCAAAATAAATAAAAAATGAATATTTTTTACACTGTAAAATATTCAATAAAAATTGTCTATTTTTATACTCTGATCGCTTGATATTAGATTTCAGGAATCTATCTTAGATATAATTCAATATAAACATTGTTGATCTTGATTTCCTTTAACATTACTCTTTATTGTCTACTAGCAGGCACGCGGATGTTATCGCGCCCTGATAATAAAGAAACGTAGACAAACTATATACCTAAACCTTCCTAGTGAATCACACTATCTATAAGTGAAAAACACATGACAATTCGTTCAGTAGTTTTTGAGTTTATCGCGAACAGACAGACAGACGTGGCAGAGGACTTTTTATGTAAATGTAATGATGATTCATGCAGGGCTCATGTTCCCCGGTTTGTCTGTTTAATATGTCCTATAAATGTAGAATATCTATAAATATTTATGGCCTGTATTTTACTAGCTTCATGAAAAGATACCTGTTACTGGAATATATAAGCTATAACAAAAAAAGTGTGTGTGTACTTATGTACACGCGTTAGATGTTATACTTCTTTGGTGTAACAAGATAAAAAAAGTGCGTGCGTACAAAGTACACATGTCAGAAGTGAAACTTCTTTGGCGAACTAATTTATAAGTCTTGTTTATATTTATACAAATCTAAAACTTTAGATTTCCGAGACTTGAAAAATAGATGAAAAATCTGCGTTTACTGCAAATGACGTCACTTCCGTTGCATACCTGCGTGACGTTACATCTGTAAAAATTTTACTCTCGTGCGCTTAAAGAAGTTTCACTTCAAAAAATCTTTTCAAAAATTTTATCTTTCGCGTTATTCTACGTTTGTAGAAATATGGGCACTAACAATAGAAAACGTTGACTATAGCTACTCTATACTTACTCTCGTCACTTTTTCCCAACGCGCCAAAAGAAGTATAACTTCAAAAATACATTTACTGTTCTAAGTAATGCTTAGTTTACAAAATCAAGGTCGTGTCGTCAAGTAACCTCAGCCCTGAACGAAACTGGCGAACGATCCAGAGATTTGTTTGAATTGTCTCTCACTCAATGCCCCTAAGAGTTTTCTTAGCTACACTTGGCTCTTTGCCAAGTGGCTTTTGACGTACACTTGACAAGGCGGTTGACCCAAAAGATACGTCGGAAGTTGCATTATAACCGAGATTTTTACTTCTACTTAAAATGAATTTAATGAACATTTTTCTCTCTCTTTCAGATACAATCCGGCACAAAATTCAACGGAACACCTCATACTTAGGCATTTTAAGTTCAACCTGACAAAAATTATCTGTGATCTCATTTTAGTTTAGTAAAAACATTGCCTAAAAATAATTGTAAGTGAAAAAGAAAAACAATTCGATAGTTATCAATGTACATGACAGCGATCGGGTTCGAAGGACCATTTTGAGCGGACATAATGAAAGTTTAGTGCGGCTGTCATGGATGACAGATAGTGGGGTTTGATTTTAATTAGGTCAGAGGATGGGATAGTGGGAATTAGGGTAGGTTGAAGATGCCGCATGCTCACTCGAGTTCTGCGGCGAGCTCGGGCGGTGACGACCTGGGCTCCACGGACGAGGTCAAAGTCTTCAAGGACGAAGGTGACGGCGAAGACGAGAAGAGAAGTTCTGAGAACTTGTTGGAAGAGAAGTCTAGTCTCATCGATTGGACTGAAAGTGAGGTGCGTATTTTGATTTGTATTTTTATTCGTGCTTCTTTTAAAGGTTACCCAGACGTAAGGGACCCTTTCTAACAAAAAAATTGGCGTAATATAAAAATATATGAAAAATTACTAAATAAGGTTTTTTAGTGTTATAATTAATGAGACATTGAAAATGAATTAATAAGTCGAATATAATTCAAGGGCAATATCAATAGATATAGAAGTCTTAGAATAAGAAGATTAGGTATGCTGTTAATTAGTGATCACAGAAAAGTTGATAACAGCACAATATAAATATAATTTCCATCATTACTATGATTTCATTTCAAAATGTTATCATAAAACGAAAAGTGATTGAACTTATAAGGGAGAATAGTTTACCATCGTCACCATTTTGTGTTGCCATATGGTTATAACAAAAACACAATCTAGACCTTGAATCTAAAAGAACTGCACTGTGCCTGATGGTAAGTACAGTACAATTCGAAAACCATAGCAACCACCGAGTGACATACTATCCATCGCCGGTCGCCGCTGTCATGCCGGCCTGCAAAAAGCTAGATATGCACAGACTGATCCCGAAACGCGACCCGCAGAAGCGAATCACTATGACGGGCTTTTTCGCCATATACATGTTGGTTGCGACCCAGTCAGGCTGTGAAACCCTACCACCCCGCTTTCGCCATTGTCTCGTTCGTTATTCAGCAGGGTGCACCACGTGCAGGTGAGGTTGGCTTGGGTGTCTCATGTCTTGTGATGTTATTCGACACCCCTTGCACCGCCCATGTCTGTTTGTATGGACACGCATCACTGCTGAAACACGGAAAATCATAAAGCATATACTCCAGACTAACTTAGCCTTTGTTTCATTACATTCGGTCTACTCTATCAAGAGTTATTGTAATTTGATGACGGCTCGAGTTAAGTACGATTGAAAAGTTGATAAGTATATGGGCTTAGTACATTCAAATGATTCTATTAATCACTGTTTTTTTACATAGTGTTCCACGCAAACGAAGTTGCGGGCACAGCTAGTGTATAATATATTTAATCAAATTTGATTCTTAGTGTTAGAGTTTTTTTTTCTATTATATTTTTCATATTTTTATATCTAATATTATATTACTACTAGCTGTACCCGCAGCTCCGCACGCGTTTTTTAAAATCGTATTAAAGAATTATAGAATTGTGAGACTATGTACAATTACAGAAACGCTCTTTAAAGACAAAATGGCAATATAGCAAGCAAACCATAATCTTGCAGAACTTCGTTTTTAACCGGAACGAAAAATTAACTATATAATAATAATCATAAATACAGTGGTACAACAAAATAATCCCAAGGAGGGTTGATGTGAGGCAGGCGGCCGATCGTAAAAATTAAGCCAAATCATATACCACAACATGACATACATGTTGTACCGACCCTACTTATGTGGGATAAGGGTAAGAAGAAGAAGAAGTGTTAAATAAAGATAAAGTCTTAAACAATTAGTTGTTTAATTATTAAGGGTTTGATTACCAACCAGTTAGATTAGAAACCAGTAACATTTTTTTGGGAAATAATGTTAGATTTTACAACAAAGTCCAAAAAGATATTACCGATTTGCCGGATTGCGAATTTAGGCGCCATGTCAAGCGGGTTTTGGTGTCTAAAGGCTATTATAGAGTGGATCAATATGTGAACGATGGTGATGTCTGGAATTGACTCCTCTCTGTGCATCCATTATAAACGTTTGGGACATTTACTATTATATAGAATATATTATTATCCTAAATATTATATATATTTGTTAAAAAGATAAACCAGATCGAGTTTCTTGCCGGTTCTTCTCGATGACTGGGTTGTTTTCCGAACCGGTGGTAGTTTTGACGTTCATAAGAGTGATTTTGATTACAATTGTATTTTAATGGTATCATTTTATACCCTTTCTCTTATGTCCGCTTACTTGGGGGCAATCTATTTAACCGCACTTATTTATGGTACGTAATTTATGACCGGTCACTTTGCATCATAACTAAGCGGTAAGTAAATCTTCAATAGGTTTAATAGAATCTTCGTGCGTAATGATTTTACAATACGTCACTGATTTAAATTCCCACAATAACTATGTAACTCTGGTGGTCTTTATTGGATCATGCGGACCGTTTACCCGAAATGCCCGCTGCGATTATTGTGCATTACTCACAGAAACTTAGTTCACGCGGCGCCAGAATTTGCTCGACACATCCCCTGGATCCTTCCATTGTTAGCGTCAGGTACCGCATCATGGATGCTTCTATTGAATAATTATTTTTATTCCGTATGTGTTCAATAGAAGAATCAATATTGCATTTTTACGTTTGACGTTTCTATTCCTACCGTTTCTGAAAAGTTTGTTAACCGATTATAATTTTTATTCCAAAGCAATAAGGTTTATATCTATCTTTATATTGTAAGATTAAGGTGCTACTCAAACGTTACATTTCACGCTTGCATTTTGATATAAAATACTTTATATTTATGTTTAACAAATAGCGTATTTACTTAGAAAGACATATCTTATGTTCAAGATAAAATACATTTTCTTGCTATACATTTATAATGTCTATATGAAACATTTTTATATGTCAAAATTACATATTAACATATTATATTACAAATATAACAATATTATATATACTTGTTTTAAATGCAGCGATTTTTAAAATGTAAAAATATTTATCCATATAAAAAAATTTGCAACTTTTCGTCTTGCAAAGCGTATCATTTGCAAACTATTGATCCAATTTGGGTGTAATGTAATTTAATTTTTTTCCGACTAATCTCGAGGATATTACCCTTTTCCCTAGTGACGATGTACGTAATTCTAAAATTACAATTAAATAAAAGACAATCCGTTTTAACACTGAATTGTCATAAATACAAAAGGTACTTTATAGCAAAGAAAGCTGCGTATTGTCGTTAGTCAACTGTACCATTATGAAAATTTGGTATTCTAATTTTCATATTTTTTTTTATATAGAAATACCATTCCTCCATATTTTACTAAAGTGAAGAGATAACCACATCCTGCAATAATTTTAAACTATTATCAGCAGTGACTTAATTAAATAATGTCTCGTAACGATCGTAGCATGTCAACTGTAACTAGGGTTATCACCTTTTAATTGAGGAGTAAATTATGTGATTTATTGAAGGTATGTAAAATGCGGTGTATCGTAAGATATTCTTTTTAATGGCTGCTCGACTGAGAACACACTGCGGTTTAGAAACAACGGCAACCTCCGAGACATTTGCAATCCAATGCAAGTCGCAAAGCCTCTCAATAGCTGAATGTTTCCATGATGTTTTATGGTGGTAGAGCCACGCTGAAACTATTACTGGTTTTAGCATGAATGGGTTGGCTCGTCCGGGGTAGTACCACCCTCTCATAGAAAACCGACGTGAAGTAACAGTGCTTGCATTGTTGCGTTTCGTTCGGTCTGTGAGAGTCATAAAAAAAATATGCTCATACCGAAACAAGAGAGTCACTCTGATTGGTTTATTTTGTACTAACCTCTGCCCGTAACTTCCTCCGCGTGGAATAGATACTTAGGGCTAATGCTAACACGCAGCGGAAGCACTCAAGAGGAAAAAAAAAACCGATTTGGAAATATTCTTCATTAGTACTCCGCTTCTATTGGTTTTAGCGTAATGATATATAGCCTATAACCTTCCTCGATAAATGAGCTATATAACACTGAAATAATTTTTCTAATTAGATTAATAGTTCCTGAGATTACACCCAACAACTTCACAAACTATCTTTATAATGTCTTTATAATATTAATATAGATATCGTAATAGCCACCCAGTCGGTTACTGGATATAGTTCAGCTGATGTAAGGCGTAGCATGCCACTATTGAGAGTGTTACGCTAGTCTGTGATAAATTCGATCCACCCGCCAATTTTTAAAAAATTATGTCTCCTTTGTCATCCCAACTAATATCATAAATACAATATATTAAGTGCGCAACGGAACTTCTTAAATTTTTTACATAAATGGTGTCAGATATACAGAAAAGGATTCCAGAAATCTATCTTAGCGCGTGTGAAGCCGCGAGAAAAATCCAGTCCACTTTATAGTAATTGATTTAAACTTAATCACTTAAAGATACGATTATTACGCAATTAATTTTCGATAATTCAATTCTGCCGTACAACGAAAGAGAGGCGCATCTGTCAGTTTTTGTGATAATGAGTCATATATTATATCGGAATCAGAATAAAAAAAATACATAGGGAATTAGACGTACTCCGTTAAAAGTGCAGGGTAGGTACAGACTTTTCGACTGAACTCCAATTTGTGTTTTGCTTACATGCGCTGCTTAATAACTAAATAATTTTCCAAAATAATGTACTTTTGACAACCCTAACTGTAATATTATAATTTTTTTACACTATACCTACATTATTAATTTAAAAAATATATTTGAAAAAAATTAAAACCCACGTACTTACGTGTCTTTTAATGGGTATTTTATATCGTTCACGATGAGGTCCGCTTCACGCCAATAAAACATATCGTAAAGCACCGAATCAAGAAATCTTTTACACCTACGAGTAGGTATGTGAGAATTTTAAATATTCATGAATACGTTCGCGGTAAATGAACTCATTCTTACAACTCGATGGGCAGATTAAAATCAACTTCAACTTAATTAGTCACCCGCTCAATTATCTTCCATCACACGTAGAAGTTAAGAGATTCTGAGATATGTACATCTATGTTAGCAAATTGCCCGTAAAACAAACATAAACCGTGACGAAACAAACCCCAAAACATGTGGGCGCCTTGACACAACAGAAAAAAAACTTCTAACAGGTAGGTTTCCGAAAAACCGTGTTCAATACGGAACATAAATTACAATACTTATTGTATTGTTTCCTAAAACTCCTATTATTCGATAGAAAGGGGGCCCAACAATAAAAACCTACCTGCTCCGGTATTTCTTATAATAAACAGACTCCCATCGCTTTTGTCCACGAATTTACCTGTAGCCGAGGGTGTGCAAACAACACATTAATTCCGTCCTTTTTTTACATAACGCAAAACAAACACGCACGACAGGGACGTCGAATGTCCGAGGTTATGATCCCGACGCCTCGGAATCAAAGTGTATTGGATTATACTTGGTGCAATTCGTATGTCATAATAGCTTTGATTATAGTACGTGATGCTATTATAATGGTTTGCGTACAATTTCATTGAAGTTTTCGATTTCTTTTAGATTATAGTGCCAGTTCGGAGTTGTATTGGATTCGGTGCGCGTTTTACGCCTCTGCTGTGATTCGATGTTTTATTCTTTCGCAGTTTTTTTATTATTGCTATTTTGTATGTTTATGGCAGACGATACTTTTTTTTATTTTGAAACTTGTATTAAATGACTCGCTACGCGTAATAAGTACAGAAAATTAAACATTTACTGACACAGTGACTGATATTAACATGGTTTAAATTAACAGCGGTTCTGTGGAATAAATAGTGTGTTAGCCACGGATTTATTAATGTATTTTTTTTAGTTTCCTTTTTTAATAAACGTATAGAATTTTTTGGAAAAAATAAAATTGCTTCACTACCGTCATAGGCATTGCGGGCAGGTATGACAATGATCGCCGTTTTTACATAACACTCTCTTTGCACATGTGGCATAAGTGTGAGTTTTTGGCGGAATTTTAGTGTAGTGTAGTGGCTTTATATTTTATATATAACTAGCTGCGCTCGCGACTTCGTCTGCGTGGAAACTTATGTAAAAAACAGTGATTAATAAAGTGACCTGAATGTATTAAGTCCATTTACTTGTCTACATTTCTCTCGTGCTTACGCTGCGTCGTCATTAAAACTACAATAACTTTTGATAGAGTGGACCGATTTTAATGAAACATACACTAAGTTACTCCTGAGGATATGTTTTATGATTCTCTCTATTATGGTTTTATTGTGAAGTCAATACTTTATCAGTGATGCGTGTTCATACAAACAAACAGACACATTACATTTACATTCTTATTGTATGTATAGATAGAGTATTCTATAGGCTTTAGTGTTTGTATACTATCTCATCTCATGTTAAAAGAAGGTTTTGGTCTAAGATGGTAAACGCTCTAAACATAAGGCGAGCTGGCTCTTAAGTGCAGCTACCAGAGCACACCAACAAGGAGGACTTAGAAAAAGACCTACCACTATGCTATGAAACATCACGATATATTCCTTCATCGAAAGCTGTTGAAGGTTGTAGAGCCACGCTGTAGCTATTTCTACTTTCAGCATGAATAGGTCGACTCGTCCGGAGTAGTACCACCCTCTCGCAGAACACCGACGTGAAGTAACAGCGCTTGCATTGTTGCGTTTCGTTCGGTCAGTGAGGCCGCCGGAGACCCATCTCCTTTCCCCTTTCCCTTCCCCTTTCTCCTTGCCCTACCCCTCACCCATACACAGGCTGGCAACGCAATTGCGACTCCCCTGATGTTGCTTGTGTCTATGGACGGTGGTGATCACTTAACATCAGGTGACCCACTTGTTCGTTTGCCTCGTTATAACATAAATAAATAAAGCTCCGACACAGTTCTTAGGATTCGTACCTACGTATCCGGTATCCGAACACGCTATCAACAAACCATTATCGCTTCTAATGCTTAATGTAATGTAATAACATGTTTCTGCTTAACTAATGAGAATAATGTAGGCGTGAATATAGAATGATTCGTTTAATGGGCAAATATATTTGCATGTTTGTTTTTGTACCCGTCTTTTAACATCACCAATCCGAGTTTTTTTTTTTGTGATAACATCTGTGATTGGTCGACGAACTATAAAGTTAATTTTTTAAGTTACCATGTTTATATTTTATGTATATTTATTACTCGCAAAACAAACATTAAACATGAAATTATGAAGATGGGATTTTATATTACAATATATACGAACGGTTTCAAAGTTGAGTGCTCACGTGTAATCGCTAAATTAATTTAAATTTTTCAAAATCTTGTATGTTTTGTAAAATTTTAACATAATTTATGAGAGGGATTTTTTTTACTTAAAAGATTTTTTTTTGTATGTTTCTGTATACATTATTCGCAGTATATTTTTTTCAATAATACTCGCTATTTACTTAATCAGACGATATAATAATGACATACAGGTGTGCCGACTTAACTCTAAGAAGTACCCAGTGTTCAGTTAGTGCAGCTTTGTTTGAATTAGTTATTAGCAGATTATATCTAGTTCTGATGTGATAAATGGAATTCTAAACCCTTTGGTAACTTGCATACGTTGTACCAACTGGCAATGTACACAATTATTGTGAACAATCAAGAAGTATACATAAATATATTTTTGAAGTTATCCTTATTTTGGCGCGTTAGGGAAAAATGATGAGAGTAAATTTTTACGATGCGCGCGCACACCGTCACGAAAAACCGACACCCTGAAGTTAGCTATAGTCAACTTTTCCTATTGTTAGTGTCGTTTTTTCTACAGACGTATTATAAGACGAAAAATAAAAAATTTAAAAAGATTTTTATCTTGTTACGCCAAAGAAGTATAACTTCTAACGCGTGTACATAAGTACACACACACTTTTTTAAATATATATGAAGACACAACTTCTCACACGGCCATTATTCCAAACTTTTTATAAACTGAGTACGCTATTGACCTGACGGGCCTTCACAGCTTCATTGGACTAAAAAATATTCCAAACTGTATAGCTTTTTTTATATCATAGTAGGCATGCGAACAGGTGGGTCACCTGATGATAAGTGATCAACATCGTCCATAGACACTTGCAACACCAGAAGAGTCGCAAGTGCGAGGCCACCCTGTGTTTGGGAGAGGGGGAGTGAGGACGGGGCTTAGGGGAGGGGAGGTGGTTTTATCCGGCGCTCTCACTGACCGAACGAAAGGCAACAATGCAAGCACTGTCACTTCACGTCAGCTTTCTGCGAGAGGGTGGTACTACTCCGGGTGAGGCGAGCTATTTATGTTGAAACCAGTAATAGCTTCAGCGTGGCTCTCCCACCTCTAATATAGTATATAATTTAAAAAGGTTATATGAATACTTGCACACACGAGAGACATATTTTCAAGTTAAAGACCTATGCTATAGTTTGCACCACGTTTATTTTTCCTATCAAAAACTTCAGTTTTTAGAAGATCAGGCGTCATCAGCAAAACGACATCGCGGCAGTGCTGCCCCATCAGCCATAGCCGTACCCCAACTTCCGAGAATTGGTTACGTTTTTACCACTATATGCATAAGAATCAAGCACCTAAGTGTGTGTAATGTGTGCCGGCCGAGACTGTACTGATTTCCCGGTGCAAAAGAATGCAATTCCGCTAAAATAACATTATGACACTACAAGCTTATCACAGGGCTCGAACTCGTAGATCGACGTTATGTCTGAACACGCCATCATTGAGCTATCATCGAAATCTTTCCAGAATGTTCCCATTAGATCTTAAATTACACCAGTAAAACATCACAAAAATCGATAGTGTAGTATATAAGAAAATTGCGCATATATAAACGCAGTGTTCAAATAGCACTCCCATTTTTTGTGCTCGGTTAAAATACGATAATCTTAATACTACTTTGCTCAATTTTCCTTAAGGCTCTCCTATCGAGTAATATCGTACGAGGTTACTTAATGAGGCGATTGAGACCTCTCTCGCTGGATCTAGAAAAAAATGAATTGTCCGACGATATCCGTTGTGGTAGCCACTTGTATGGCAAACAAGATAAAGTTACGCTGTGAATAATAATATACTGCACTGTTTTTCTTACACAGGGCTATGTTTTTTATTAAATTCATTATAGTTAACTTCTTTGTATGCAATATTATTAATATACAGCGCAACGATTATTGGAATTGTGCATCTTTTGATGTCTTTGTATAATCGTAATTTAGACGTTTTTTTTTTTCAAACTATGCGTTTGTAATATTTGGCTGTACACTTTTTTTTATAATTTATATGTTCAGCGTTTGTTCCATAGAGTAACAAACCTGCAAATAGTTAAAAACGGTTTCATAATTCTATGGTTTGTTCTGTTTGAGCCTAAAGAGATTGGTTTCCAAGTGCAGACACATCTATAGGTGGTAGCTAAAATACTCGCAAACGATGCTTTGAGTTCTTACGTAACGTAACGATGTTCTTCACCATAGAAAGTTCAACTTCATTGCAGGATTCGAATTTAAATCGAAGGACGTGATGTATTAATGGGAAAAATTATATAAAAAAGAAAAAAAAAACCCTTGTGTATCAATATAAATTTTGTTTTTATTTTATTTCAAACCAGTCGTTGTTATAAACTGTTGTCGATTTGTGAGTAATTTTGTATGATATTGTATGTAACAATATAGCGATAATGTTATTAATATTTTTTGTTCGTATCGTTATTTTAAGTGCGAGGAACGTACTTTCCTTTTCGCACCTATTGATTGTTATATGACGCGTTCGTACGCTGCGATAACGTACGCGCGAGCATCCATTGTTATTGCTAATAATTATATCGGACGACGAATAATCAACAACAGAATATCAATGGCATAGGGATAATACTTTATATTATTAGTTATTGTAATAATGATCATCTCTATTTATCATCATATATAAATAGCAAAGTCTGATGCTATGGGCGTCCTCCGGAAGTGTACATATTTTTTTTAAATCTCTTATATATTTGTTTTGTTTAATCCTAAATTTGTGGTTACAGTAGTTATATCTATCGGACGACGAATAATCAACAACAGAATATCAATGGCATAGGGATAATACTTTATATTATTAGTTATTGTAATAATCATCATCTCTAATTATCATCATATACAAATAACAAAGGCTGATGCTATTGGTGTCCTCAGGAAGTGTACATCTCATACCCCTGCATTTGCTAAAGAGTAACACGTTTTTGGCAGTGACAAATGGAGTAATCAATCAATCGACGATAATAAAAGATAGATACTCTATTTACCAATACGATTAAATATCTAAAAAAGCAAGGGCTGAGCTAAAAACAAAAATATTAAACAAAACGTTAACTTACAGTAGGGATCATGGCGGACGGAAGCGGACGCCCTGAGACAAGACCGCGTTGTTTTCTAAATATAGAACTCGGATCCAGTAACGGTTCTGTTGCTACATCGGATTCACTTCACAAAGCTCCATCTAAAACGGCTTGGTCTTCGGGATGACGTGCTATTTTCCTATGTCTTCTACGTCCGCTGCCAAATATTCCTCTAAAGACTAGTTCAGAATATAATCCGATAGAAAAACTAAATAGCATTCCGCCAATTTCAATGAATATATAAAAATATAGCTTTTATGTTAAGAACTTCTTTTAAAAAAAAAATACATTTTTTGAAGTTACATTACTTAGGGGAGCACTTTGAAATCTGATCGGCTACCTTTTTGTATAACTAAAAGTAGTGGGGGGTAAATACTGTGTCGAGTAGAGTGTTGCAAACACCGGTTCTCGTCCGATCACCGAGTACAGTCAGTACTGGGATGGGTGACCGCGTGGTAACACCGCGTGTCGTTTGCTTTTTGTTCTATTTTTTAATTAAAATGTTTTCCTGTAATACAACATTTTTATTTCTATCGTGTGTTTTTATGACACACTGTTCTTTTTAATTAAATGTCCTATTTCTCTTTTACTGTGCCTCTGATAACACGCACGTGAAATTTCATCATGGTTGGTTCAGTAGTTACAGCGTGAAAGTGTGACACGCATACTCAATTTCGTATTTATATGTAGCTATGAATTGCTTGTAAACTTGGAATTGTACAAAACCTTGATGCTGCTAACCAAGTTTTAGATATTGGCATATTTTTGCAAGAACACCCGCCATGATCGAGAATAATCTTTGTATTATATATATCTGGAGTAATAACTGTAAACCAATTGCTTTCACAAACGCACTTCCGACGTCCGCCTACTTAAACTTAAGAAGGTATTTATGAATATTTCATTTCGTCACTCAATTTTACGAGCACATTTGCAGATAAATAACGAGTTCGCAGACTTCTAACACATTCCATTCCAATATTTTAGTCGTATTTAGGTTATTACACGGACGATTAAGTTTATGGAGAAGATATGGGTATATCGAAAAGTTTTTACAAACCTGTATAATATTTACTGTGTAGCCCCTTAATTATATCGCGGAGTTGCCTTACAAGTCGTGATGTGTAAAAAAGAAACGCGTGCAATTGTTGCAATAGTTCTACTGCCACTAAAAAGACTAGTTCGCATTTTGTTCATCGCAAATAATTATTGAAAATATATTACCTTCCTAATGACCAGTCGATTTAACTAGATCTCTTATCAATCATTTCGGGTAAGCTTAACTAATGCAATATATGAGTCGTTACATTTAAAAATAATCAAAATTCAATTTTAGTTGATTTTTTTATATCATAGGAGGCAAACGAACAGGTGGGTCACCTGATGTTAAGCGATCGCCGCCGTCTATAGACACTTGCAACACCAGGGTGTTGGGTGGGGGGAGGGGGAGAAAGGGTTAGGGGAGGGAACGTGGGTCTGCGGCACTCTAGATGTTCCTAATATTTTACGTTATTTTTCAAGATCTTTTATTGTTGTACAAATAAAATATAAAGATCATAAAAAAAACCTTATGAACCGCAAAATTTGAACTTCGTTTTCGATGTCTAAAAACTGAAAGTAAAAAAAAGTGTGTGTGTACTTATGTACACGCGTTAGAAGTTATACTTCTTTGGCGTAACAAGATAAAAATATTTTCAAAAATTTTATCTTTCGCCTTATTTCTGCGTTTGTAGAAAGAACGACACAACAATGGAAAAAAGGTATTTGATACACTGAAAGTTTTAATACAAAGAAACAAAGTGTTGACTATAGCTAACTTCAGGATGTAGGTTTTTATTGAAGGTGTGCGCGCGCATCGTAAAAATTTACTCTCATCATTTTTCCCTCACGCGCCAAAAGAAGTATAACTTCAAAAAAATGAAACATGTTATATGAACGTTTAAAATTAGATTTAACTAATTTTGAAATATAACCACACATATTTTACACAGTAATTTATATGTTGCTTTGCGTAATATTATTATTGACAGCTGGATCATTTAAAAACTAGCAATGTTTAAGGTAATTATTTCAATTCGTCAAAGAAAATAAACTTATGTGGAGGAAGTATAAAGTCAATTGAAAACACATCTACTAAAAAAACGTGATGTTGTCATCTTAATTCTTATAAAACTGTGGCCAATGACTTCATTAATGTTAAACACAACTTTACTATTACAATTTAAATTAAAAATATAAATTACACTATATATTTATTTACCAAGAATTATTCTTCACAATCTAAAGTTCCATATTAAATAGTCTTTAGTTATTTCAAATGTGAAAATATTCTTTAAAATATACAAAATTAATGTATCTCATTTGCATTATTAAATTAGCTATATACATACGCGGTATAGATTTGATAACGTAACCATTAGAGATAATCTAATTACAGTCATTTAACTCTATGAATTATGCACGTTGAATTTAAATTTACAACGAACATCCATTGTGTTTTAAGCAGTCATTTTCACGTTATTCTGTTCTTGCATTTACCTTTATTACTTTAGTTTCTGTTATGTTTAAAGATTTAACTATACAAGCTTTTACTGTATTATTATTATATATTGTATATTAACTGTACTGTATATTGTTAGGTGGTAGAGCCACGCTGAAACTATTACTGGTTTCAGCATGACTGGGTCGGCTCGCCCGGGGTAGTACCACCCTCTCACAGAAAACTGACGTGAAGTAACAGTGCTTGCATTGTTGCATTTCGTTCGGTCAGTGAGAGCGTCGGAGGCCACCTCCTTTCCCCCTTTCTCTTTCCCCTACCCCTCCCCCATACACAGGCTGGCAACGCACTTGCGACTCCCCTGGTGTTGCTAGTGTCTATGGACGGTGGTGATCACTTGACATCAGATGACCCATCTGTTCGTTTGTATCCTTTTGATATTAAAAAAAACTACTATATATTGTTGTAGGTAATGTGACTAGGGAACTCTTATATGCAAAATTTTATACTAATAGATACTACCAGTTTAAACTATAAATTGTCTGTCAATCAGTCTTAAGATTTGCACAAAACATTTAATAATTAAATCTTCGTCGTAAATAGTGACTACGGAGATAACATAAAGGTAAACAAACAAATAAACCTGGGAATTCGACCATTCATATGCGATCAATTAAATGATGGAATTTGGTGTTCTATTATCTGTGTTTATTTAAAAACAACGAATCTAGAATAGAGAAGAAATCGAACTATCAAATTTAATTATGAAACATTCGAATGAGAATTTTTATGACATGTGTTTTAGATTTAAACGTTCTATAAGTTAAAAAAATAAGATAACAAAGACGAAATACGTTTATTTAATTTCCTCGTGAACATTTATTTTTACTTTATTGCATTTTAAAATGTCTTGTTTAGCCGAGAGTCGTGATAAGCTTAAGTAATCCAAGATTTTTTGTTGTGTCAGGTGGAGCTTGTGTTTTATTTTATTATATTTTGAGATAACGTACTATGATACTGTGGTCTCTTAAGAGGTTATACAAGGGTTAAAGAATAACAATAGATTTAGATAACAAAAATGCTATGCTTTAAACTATCATGGTCTCTTATCTTCGTAAAGTAAAATCTCTTGAAAAGAAAAGTTAAAATGACTAATAAACTAATAACCAAATTTGAAAATGCACTAACCATAGAGAGTTTAATTGATTCTCACTTGATAGTTGTAACTAACGGAATATCACGCTAAGGTCCTTGGTAATATATTTTTAACTAGACGGTGTTTAATGGTAAAACTAAAAGCAAATCTATAAAGCCTACCTTGTAGGTGTATAGCCACGCTGAAGCTATTACTGGTTTCAGCATGAATGGGTCGGCTCGCTCGGGGTGTGGGAAATGAGAAGAATGAGCTTATCACTAGAAAAATGGGTGTTTCGGCAGTGGATCAACATTAGAATGGTAAACAATTTCTATCACTTCTTAAGAGTATAGATAACCAAGGAAAGGAATATATCGGGTAGGAACTACAAGAGCGGTAGGTATCCACACAAAAAATCAGCGAGGTGAAAACGAAGCGAGGTACGACTATAGCGCCTAAGTTCTCTCGTCGCCTCGTGCAACCTCTCATAAAGTGTGTATTCGAGGCATGAATTTACTGTCCGTGATTAGTTTGTTTGAAATGGCATACAATTATTAATTTTTGTATTTGGCGACAACTGACAGCGAAAGAAATGGAACTCGTGTGGCTTAGCGTGTTCAGAGACCGTGTCGGTCGACGTAGTTTCGACTCCTATAAAGAGCTTGAGTTTTCTTGAAGGAAACACAATAATAGTTTAGTTGGTATTTTGAATAATCCTTCTTGGTAGATAATAGTCGTAAAGTTGAAAATCTGATGCTAAACACATATAGGTATGTTCCGACAAATGCTCTTGAGAGACAATC
This sequence comes from Antheraea pernyi, assembly GCA_015888305.1. NCBI lineage: Eukaryota > Metazoa > Arthropoda > Insecta > Lepidoptera > Saturniidae > Antheraea > Antheraea pernyi. The sequence continues at coordinate 33,264 of MU160515.1, read as the reverse complement.
CTCGTAAGTTGGATTACTGTAGCTGACTATATATCCTTTTTCTTTTCTTCCAAATAAGTGGTCTCTATTTCGTAGTCTACGGCAAATGGCCTGCCACTACATGTACGTTATCTTGAAAGCATTATTGTATTCACGTCTCTTCATATTCTGGTACCCGTTCACGCTTTTAATGATCCTTTATAACACATCCTTATATTAATTCGGCCTTGCGCGTATATTCAAGCTATTACTATTTATTAATACATACCCACATTAACATTCGCTTCTAAACGCCATCTTGGCCTTAATCCTCGCATCGAGTTATCGAGCTCGTTCTGTATTAAAAGTTATGACTTTAAGAGATTACGTTTAAAACGTTGGAGAAAAAATTGTGGACGCCTTCAAACGCGAATGTATCGTTCTTATTACAATGTTTGTTGAAGTGTGGGTAATATTAGATATGTTATGATAGTGTAAGTAGATATATATATGAACATAATAAATGATGGCTTAGGAATTTCTACGTAGGAGGTCGGTTGTTCAAAATCTTTTAAGGCGGAGTTTCACTGAAATAATTTGTGAAAGGATTTTAAAAAGTAATGTCTTTATTATTGCGATATTTTCTTTTACCCGCAGTTTCGCTTGCATTACTATATATTTGACAATTCTTTCGAGAATGATTTTTTTTCTGGATGTACCCTATATTATTTTCTGTACCCCTGATATCGCGTATGCTAACTTACATTATAATTGGTGGAGCAGATAAGGCGTGAAAGCGTAACAAATGGATAAACAAACTTACTTTGACATTTGTAATATTAGTTACGATCAGACGTACAGATCCGTGTTGGTAAAAATGGAAGTAAGAGACAATTGTCCATTCAATTTTGAATAAGCGGAAAAACAAGTTCGACCGATTACTAAAAAAATTGGCACACATATTTTTTTATATACAAATTTGTATGTTATCCATTTTATTATAATTCGCCACTAAGGGATCTAAGTTACTTTGTATTTTTAGTAAGTTTTATATTGTAGTTTAAGGCGGACAAAGTCGCAAGCGGTTTTTGATAGTCTAATTACTAATTAACTAGTATGTTTATTTTTCTTTACAAAATTGCAATATTTGTGATTTTTTTTATGAACCGACTATATGCTGTCGACGGACCTTCACAGTCTTACCGCTTTTTGGGCGACTCATGCCCGGTTAAATTCGCCACTAAGGGATCTAAGTTACTTTGTATTTTTAGTAAGTTTTATATTGTAGTTTAAGGCGGACAAAGTCGCAAGCGGTTTTTGATAGTCTAATTACTAATTAACTATTAAAATTTTTTTTTCTTTACAAAATTGCAATATTTTTGATTTTTTTATGAACTGACAATAACTATTGGTAGCTTAACCGAGTGTCTCAGAAACCGGGCATCAGTCGTATGCTTGCAAGCTCCAGGATGTCAAAGTGACCAAACTTCCAGTTGGGCTTTTTTTTTTTTTTCTATCATAGGTGGCAAACGAACAGGTGGCTCACCTGATTTTAAGTGATCACCACCGTCCATAGACACTTGCAACATCGGAGGAGTTGCAATTGCGTTGCTAACCTGTGTTTGGGAGAAGGGGGAATGGGGAAGTGGGAATAGGGGGAGGGGAGTTGGGTATCCGGCAATCTCACTGACCGAACGAAACGTAACACTGCAAGCACTGTTACTTCACGTCGGTTTTCTGTGAGAGGGTGGTACTCCCCCGGACGAGCCGACCCATTTATGCTGACACCAGTAATAGTTTCAGCGTGACTCTACCACCTACATTATTGCTGTTCTTTTTGATGCAACGATCGCGAATCGAAATAAAATGAATTATAAATGAAAATGTGAAATTATTATTGAGATATCTTTATATGTTTATCTCAGTCACTCTTTAGTAGGTACACTTATGTCTCTTTTATCTGCCGTATTATATTTCACATATGCAGTCCATCTCCATATTTAATTATATTTTTATGTATATGTCATATTTATACTTATTGTAAATGATCAAATGAATGAAATTTGTAAAAAAAAATGGAGATTTACATGAATAAGTTGTGTTGATAGAAATCTGTTGTCATGTCGGATTACCAGTTATTAATTTCACGGGCCATATCCGGAGGTGAGCGTGGGCACACTGCATACTTCCTAATTACAATCTACGGGTGCTGTGTACTTTGCACGTGGGCCGTTGCATTGGCCTGCATACATACGAACTTCATATAGAAACTGGAAGTGTCACAGTTGACACGTCTTTCAAATGAATACTACAGAATAAACTAATGTCATATTAATGCATTCTGTAAATATTTATGTTTAAGATTAAATATACCGTAAAAAATAAAACGATTGTAATTTGTTTCAAATCAAAAAAGGCGTGAGTAATGACGAAAAATTATCGATAAATGAAGAGCTAGAAGTTCGAAATATGAATATGGAAAAATAGAATTATTAAATTTTGCTTTCATCTACGTTAACCCGAGTGAGGCTGTTTTTTTTTCATATTTATAAATATCTTCGTTGTAGCAACTTAATAGTGAAAATACTTGGTGATGATGTAGTCCGGTGAAGCTGTTAAGACCTTGCTTGGTCAATAACGTAGTCAGTTTGAAAAAAAAAAACTTGGTGATGATGGTTATTTAGATCTTCGTCCACCCGACACAAACAAGGAGAATCTAAAGAAGGTTGACATTAACCAAATCCGCCAGGTTATAAAATGCTGCCAGATTTGACTTGACAATATGAAGAGTGAAAACGTTTTGTGCCGGCCCTACCCTGATGGAAGAAGAGTGAGAAGGTGAAGGGGTATTATTTTGCTATATCTTATTGCTGGGTTTAATATCAAATTAATTAGCACAGTCTTCCGGAAATTACGACATTAATATTAGCATAGCAAATTACGATAAATTGCTAATTGCTGTAAATAAAAATATAACTAAAACTAGGTTACGGAAGTAATGAATTTTATAATTATTAGTAATAAAATATTATATGTATTACTTCATTATCCATTAATCATTGGCGACCTTGAAGACTCTTCTAGTATCAGCTTATATCAATTAATTCAATGTCTGATCGTACAACATTCTTACCTTCGCGAATGCATTGGTTATGCAAGTTTAATGTATTTACTTAGTGAATACAAATTCACTAACAATAGCAATATTTTTTTTATTTACGCCTAGTTTCCCTTGCCTAATATCTCTTGGGTCTTGGGTAATTTTTTTTCAAGACTTAATAATATTCCTTGATTACTTATTATTTGAACTGAAAACTTCCTTGAGCGTGCTAAGCGGTATTTTTGGCAGGAGATAAATTTATAATTGCGCGTCATTACATGTTAGGACGTGTGACCGATCGTATTACGCTTGTTAGCGATGCGTAATGTAGGGGCCTGTGTACAAAATAGAAACGTAGTTATTCTATTGTATTGAATTTTCACGTCTGTCAGCAGTCCTTATGACTACCTTGATTTTTTTGTTACATTAACACTATTGTGATTTATGCCAACATAATTCTATGTTGTATGCATATAAGTTCTTTACTTTTATGCCCGTATATGTTTTATAAAATACTGTAAGATTATCTTATCGTAGGAGGAACGTGCTGCGGTTATAAATTCATTTTTTTCCCTCGCTTTTTTATTTTATGGCGGTAATAAAACACGACATAGAAAAAAAAATGGTAAACCCAAATAAAAATCAGCGCCCAGAAAACGTGCGCGTTGTTATCAACGAATCAATAATGTACTGCCCAATATCGTAGATAACCTATCAGTTACAACCCTGGACAAAGAGCACAGAATAAAATACAACAGTAGCGTTGATTGTGGACACTGCGAGTTCGTTCGTCGTTGATGTACGGTGTGTCTCTTATCTGTGGTGTCCAGAAATGTTTAGGTTGTCAGAGTGGCCTGTGGCGTTATCGTGTCACACAGCCTTGCAGGATTATTGAAGATAATGGACTCGATGTTAATTTATTGATAGTACTTAGTAGGTTAGTGTACGTACATACTTTTCCGTATCTATTGATCGGGTGACACGTGATTGGCTATTTTGATCGAAAAGGAAATTTGGGATCGGTTCTCATTTGTAAAGTAGCAAGGCGAAGTAACGGTACAAAGAAATACACGTGTAGTTAGCTTAACTCGTAAGGAAAATTTAGCCAAATTCGCGTCGTTGCTTGCAAACAAAAGTACAGGCCGAGGTACGGCCCCTTTAGCTAGTGTTTTAGTGCAACTTAAACAGCAACCGACGCGAAGTCCTACCACTTGCAACATTAATGCTTTCGTTTTGATGTAATCTTTGAACAGTTGCCAATTGTCAACTTCAACTCTACTTTTAGGTTAATTAAATGCAGCTGTGAGTTCGAACTTCCGCATAATATCGCCAGTAATTTCATTAATTAAAATATTACATGAATCTAAAAATAGCATTTATTTATCCTTAAATTGTTTCGATGTTATATATTTACAGTAGAACTGTAAATCGTACTTCAACTGAAAGGCCAAATAATCGATTTATTGCGTTTTCGACTTAGTTAGGATTTGGACTTGAACATCTTTGGGAGGATTAAGGCACATTCTCACAAATTTTGAGATAATATTGTAGGCAAATTCTTGAAGTGCTCCAATTATTTTTCTCGATTTCTGGAAGTAAAATATCTACGGAAATGACTTGCAGTTACTGACTAATTACTTCGACTTATAGAGGGTTGGAATTACGAGTAATGGAGATTTTGCGCCGTGAAGAGACGGAAAGAAAAACAATTTTTCGATATTACAAAACTTCGGCTTACCGAGGTTCGACTTAAAGAGGTTCTACTTAACAATAATACACATTTATATTTACTTTGTGTTCTACGCAGCGATATTTAGCTTGCTAGCTTGGCTAGAATTGCCTAACAGTGTCTTTATGCCTCAATCCCACTTCAAAAATATGAAAGTAGCCAAAGTAACAATTACGAAACGACTTCTACTTATAATGCTTACGTATCATGGACAATCCTTCACTGACCACATTTCGACAATCGTGGTTGGAGCCACAACGATTGGTACGATGGAAAATGAACTTAACATAGAATGTGACAAAGTATCATATCGGTTTAACGTATGTTGCTTTATTATACTATACGAAATCTCGTAGTCATGAAACCACGTACGTTATAATGCCTGTAAAACATGATTTAACTGCCTAGTTTATTTACGTTAATCGTAATTTATTTTAAGAATTACAACGAGGACTTGATCGGTGGCTGCAACCGATGGATTTTAACGTCTTAATCGACGCTGTTGGATTTGTTGTTCTATACATTAAACTCAGAGGTTTAGTGTTTTGCGTTCTTTTAATAGATTTATCATAAAGTTTTCTCAATTATTTTATCAGGGTCAATATTATATTCGATCTACATGTGCATAACAACGCATTTGGTAATGCTGCTAAGTATTTTTTATATGCAAAGTTTTACAAGCTAAGCTTAGATGTCTGGCTCTTAAGTGCAGTTGTCGGAGTGTTTGGCGGAATCTTGGTCTGTCATGTAGTGCTTTTTATATTTTATTCAATCGTCCGGGGTGGTACCACACTCTCACAGAAAACCGACGTGAAGTAACAGTGCTTGCATTGTTGCGTTTCGTTTGGTCAGTGAGAGCGTCGGAGGCTCACAACCCCTCCCTTCCCCTCTTCTCTCCTCCCTTCCCCCAAACACCGGTTGGCAACGCACTTACGACTCCCTTGGTGTTGTTAGTGTCTATGGACGGTGGTGATCACTTAACATCATGTGTTATTTGAATATATATTTTGTATATGTAATATTGGTGGCATTGTGCGTACATGAAGTGGATGGAAAATAATACCACAGAGCATGAATTTTGAGTTACCAGAAAAATTACCTGGCAAATTCTAACAAGGAGGCCACAATCTTATTAGGACATTGAAATTATCACAATACACTCGTTACATTATTATCTACTCGATGAATATTCGTTGACTTTTTTTTTATCTCAAATGCTTTTATAATATTATAGCGTTACTTTGTGCATGTTTTAAGACGAAAATTGTTTTAGCGAGTATTAGGATTTTTAAAGTTTTTTTATAATCACGATACTAGAAATATATTAATAACAAACTTTTGTCTCCGACTTGGTGCTCGTGAAAATGATGTTGTTTCAAGGGAACTGCGTATTTTTGAACGGATATATTTTTGAAATAAATTAACTATATGATTGTACTATTATTGTTACATTCGAAATAGAAATAGGTACTAAATTAAAGTGATTTAATTTTGTTCAATTGGGAGTATTAAATATATAAAGAAATGAACATCTTATAGAAATAAAAAATATATTAAAATTAATACTCAAAGAGGAATTACCTATAAAAATACCAATAATATTGATAAGCCTCTAAATTGAAATACTCTTACTAATATCAATAAAGGGAATGTGTGTTTATTTGTTTATTGCTCTTTCACGCCTTACGTACTTAACTATATTGAAAGAGACATAGGTCAAGAAAAAGACATTTCATCCGTAAGATAACTACAGCTTCCGATGGTCACAATGACTCAAATAAAGTCACAAACAAAAGCTAGTATGTATTACAACACGGACGCGTCGTCAAACAGTCTATAGCAAACCACGAGCCAGTTAGAAATAAATAAAAAATAGTTTATTTTAAAAACTGTATATAATCTAAGAAAAATGAACCTATGATGTCAGTTCTTTGATGAACCTTTGTTTATTGTAGCCGCCGAGGTATGCGCGTGTTTTGGCAAACACGACGAAGCCTCCAAAGAGTTTTTAATGTAAAAAAATCCACCAAAGTTTATTCGAAATTATCAAAAGACCTTTGATCCCGTATTTAATGCGTTAAACGGTCCATTGTTACTGTAAAAATAATGTAATAAAAACCGACTTTTTCTAATACCACGGTGCCTATTTAAAATTAACGTTTTTAACTGTTGTGCCTATAAACGTTATTTAGTTATTTTTAACCGGTCTTTGTTCAAACGTCGTAAAGTTCGGTACATTGTCTTAGTGAAACACGTAAAAACACTTTTATTGTACTCTAAAAGAAGTTTATATAGGCTAATGAAGCGGCCGGGTCCGACATATTGCTTTTTTATAAATAGCCTAACAATGAGGAAACTTTTCCCAAGTTTCGTTATTTTTTTTTTCTTGACAAAAGATCCAGAGTAAAGAAAGTTTTTAGAAAGGAGGTTCGCAGTGCAAACTTTATTTATTAATCAAGAATATGAAAGTCTCTTCTGAACTGTATAACAATTATGTAATAAAGGAAGGTTTCTCATAGAAAAGAAGGGTCTTTTAAGACTCTGAATTTTTCTTAAAATTTGTTTCCGATTTATAATGATTTTATTTACTTTAATCATATGATATTCTTAATTATAAGGATAATTTTAACTATTTATAGTCCTAATTGCCTAACTAACACTATAAACGCGAGTGTGTGTATGTTTGTCTGTTTGCTACGCTTCATGTCTTATCAATATGAAATTTTGCATACACGTTGTTAAAAGTACAGAAAAGGAACCTTACCTTTCATCCAGTAAAATGGTAATGTTCCCAAAAGATAGCTCAAAACTATATTAACGCAAGCGAAACCGCGAGCAATAGCTAGTTTAAGGGAAGATTAAAAAATTGATCAATAATGTTAAATTATGAAACCAAACAGTCTATAGCAAACCACGAGCCAGTTAGAAATAAATAAAAAATAGTTTATTTTAAAAACTGTATATAATCTAAGAAAAATGAACCTATGATGTCAGTTCTTTGATGAACCTTTGTTTATTGTAGCCGCCGAGGTATGCGCGTGTTTTGGCAAACACGACGAAGCCTCCAAAGAGTTTTTAATGTAAAAAAATCCACCAAAGTTTATTCGAAATTATCAAAAGACCTTTGATCCCGTATTTAATGCGTTAAACGGTCCATTGTTACTGTAAAAATAATGTAATAAAAACCGACTTTTTCTAATACCACGGTGCCTATTTAAAATTAACGTTTTTAACTGTTGTGCCTATAAACGTTATTTAGTTATTTTTAACCGGTCTTTGTTCAAACGTCGTAAAGTTCGGTACATTGTCTTAGTGAAACACGTAAAAACACTTTTATTGTACTCTAAAAGAAGTTTATATAGGCTAATGAAGCGGCCGGGTCCGACATATTGCTTTTTTATAAATAGCCTAACAATGAGGAAACTTTTCCCAAGTTTCGTTATTTTTTTTTTCTTGACAAAAGATCCAGAGTAAAGAAAGTTTTTAGAAAGGACGTCGGTTTTCTGTAAGAGGATGGTACCACCCCGGACGAGCCGACCCATTCATGCTGAAACTAATGATAGCTTCAGTGTGACTCTACTGTGTTAAAATTTAATGAATTGAGAAAACGACAACACCTTATTAGAATAGTTCTTTTTTCTAGATAGTAATCAAATTCGTGTATTTCAGGGAACTGATGGTACATATGGTATTAGCGATCGTCTGCGACTTCGTCTGCGTTTTTCTAACAATTTGATATCATACATTATCTTCGTGTATTTCTGACAGTTTACGTAATGTACACCCAGAGAGCTTTCTGATAATAAAATGTTTCCCAACTTGACGCTTATCACTTTAAACGCTTATAACTTTAATCATACTAACTCAAATAATATATTTACAAATTATACCCTTTGTGTTAATTTGTTATATAAGCTATGTTATTGTAAAGTTTCAGCACATTTAGTAGGTTTTATATGTAAAAGTAACAAATATAGATCCATGAATCCAAAAATAAATTATTCTTTATTCAATTTAAGCCTCAGTAAGGCGGCTTACGAACGTCAAAACTATCTTAGTCCGGTGGAGCTGTAAAGGCCCTTCAGGGCAATAGCGTAGTCAAGTAGTCAGTTCGAAATAACGTCAAAACTACCACCGGTTCGGAAAATAATCCAGTCATTGATAAGAATCCGCAAGAAACATCGTTAAAAACTTTCTTCATCATCATCATCATTACCCTTATCCCACCTAAGTAGGGTCGGCACAACATGTTTTATTTTTCCACTCTCTCCTGTCAAATGTCATTTCAGTATTCACACCTTTTACGCACATATCGTTTTTCACGCAGTCCATCCATACCTTTTTCGGTCTTCCTCTACTCGTATATCCGTCCACAAACATACTCAACACTTTTCTAGTTACATGGTTTTCATCTCTCCTCATGACATGCCCATACCATGCTAACCTATTACTCCTGAACTTATATGTCACTGGTGCTATTTTCAAACTTCCTCTGATATAATCATTCTTAATTTTATCCATTCTAGTCACACCACACATCCACCTTAACATTCGCATCTTTGCCACATGTAATTTTCTCTCCGTTACAAACTTTCTTATTTATAATATTAATAGAATTGCTTGCCGGTAATTATATGTTAGAATTTGTACAGAGTTTTACTTCTAAAATAACTTCGCTAGTCATTTTCCCGTTAGAAGCAGCAGTAGTGCACGCATGTTCTGTATCTCTCCCTAAAGGAAAGCTTATGCCAAAATTCACAAGCATAAGAGATCAGTCCAGTTAATTTTTAAGATTATTTGACTATTAGTATTTTTTTAACTAAGGTCTGTACTTATAGAACTAATTGCTTTTACCGGTCACTTCGTTAAAAAAATAGTAAAGGATCCAAAATATAAGTGTTTTTGTGTTTTTAGTGTTGATCTTATGGCGTAGTCCGTGTGGCAGACATTAAAACATCAACTGGAGGTACACGAAGGGCTTTTAATAATATATGTCCACTACCTATATCAACAACACAGTCTGGTTTAAGAGATAGCCCTCAACGCCCGGGGGCATGTTCAAGACTATATTACAAACTTCTTTGACGTGTAGCTATTAATATTTTTTTAAAATTCTTATTTAAAAGTCTGATATTGTCATTTGTCGTATGTACAAAATGATAGTTCTACAATGTAGCATAGCTGACCTTTTCTTTTTTCTATTGAATCCGAAGATTCCACAATTAATATATACATGCTAGCTACGAAGAATACTGCAACGAATGGTTATAGCTTTATTCCGATAGGTTCAATAGTTTAATGTGATTGAACCTCAAAGTATTTGTATTTTAATGATAGGTAATGGCTTCAAGAAGCTCCGCGATGAATATAATATTGATCGAGTGACGACTAAAGTCGTTCTATTAATACTTCCATTGCCTAAATACCCAGACGTCTATTATCCCGATGTAAGAATTAAATCATATAAGAGACAAGAGACGATCGCTGCGTCAACCAAGTATAGGTTTACGCTCACATAAATCGCTGTAGCTCGTTAATTAAGCGTACTATAAGTTATTTTGGGACGTTTAATTGCCTTGCCCATGCGCAGGCGACTGGCGACGATGCGCTCTGGGTACTTTTTTACACCGATTAGAATTTATTTGACTGTTTAACGTTGATTATAGATAAAACGGTACATAAATCTCTTCTTCAATGTTGCGGAGTACTTAATCTGTTCGTAAACGTATACAATTGCAGTCGCATTGCATTCAATGCGATCTACAAAGAGATATTTGGTTTTAATCAGTTTCCGATAAGATATTATTAATCTTATCGTGAAATTAGTTGTAAGCCTTAGTGGTATAATAGTTAAGGTAGATGTCTCCTGGCTTGGAATTGATAAAGGTTACTAATGAATTATGTAAAAATCACTTTTACTGACTTCAATAAATAAATTATAAATTACTAGCTGGCACTGCGGACGTTGTCCCGCCCTGATAATAAAAAAATCTTTGAAGTTAGACATATGTTGTCGCTGACTTTTTTGTAGACATTATCAAGCTCTACAACTTTTCTCTAGAACTCAATCATATATCTCCCATCGTTAAGGCAGCGTAAATAAGAAACGTTTTCGTTCGACCGTTTTTTCTCCGACTTACTTTGTTAATCCGCCTACCACAAACAAATCTTTTCATTTTTCGGGTTAATATATAGCCTATGACGCTCACAAATAACGAGGCTTTCTATTGGTAAAAGAATTTTCAAAATCGGTTTAATAGATCCAGAGATTACCCCCTACAACGTCACAAACTCACAAACTTTACCTCTTTATAATATTAGTATAGATATAGTGGGTTTGACGGCGAAGAAAGCAATAGGAAACGTGAACAATAAAACAGTAGTATGCGAATGTACAATAGTTAGAGGAATTACTAGTTCTCGTAGTTCTGGTCGCGTAAACTACCAATTTATTTTTGCTTATGAAAGTTTCGTAAACATAGTTTATTTTATATCTCATTATTTATTGCAAGATTTTTTAGTACACAATATTACTTATTTAGTAACAATATATAGAATAATTAGGTAAATATAAAACTATATCTGTGCTCGCCGTTCTATTTCTGTGAACTACAACATTTTTAAGATTTTTTTAAAGCTTTAGAAAAACTACAAAGTTTATCTCTTTTGTACCGAGTGTTTTTAATTGGATAACCTAATTATGAAATTATTCCATACGATTAATGTTTTATAAATCGCATTTGAATAATTTACCTATATTCAGAAAATCATTTACTACTCATGCCGACCCTAGGAGATCTATGGGAATTGTTAGTAGTAAGCATTTATATAAAACAACATTGGCCTATCAGAAATATACATTATATAGTTAATTAGTTACTTTAACCAAACAAACAAATAAGTTTGATATATTTTGTATTAAGCCAGAGTTAGTAAGACGGGTACTCAGCCTTGATTTTTTCTCTAAATGTAAATAAACGTTCATTGAGTGTGCTTAGAAAACTGTAATCCACGTAGTAATTATGTATCCAGATGCCTATTCATGAAGACCTGTAAAAGGTTTTCAGTTGCTTATTTTCCATAGCAATTCTTGTAAGCAGTGTCGTTTGTTCTTCCTATAAACGAAATAAATAAATTTGAAGTAGTTCAGAGCCCATGTCTTTAAGGAGGTATATATTCAAAAGTATTAGAGATTGCCGTCATTGGTTCCATTTTGAAGCCACAAGTGTTATCAGTAAAATGTCTGGTGACGTAATTGTTTGACGTCAATGCATGTGTCTCACAATTGCTTTACTTTACAATTATCTTAAAAAAGCTCTCTGATTTTCTTGTGTGAATGAAATTTACATCTCAGGTTTCTAATAAGCAAAGAAGTTGCTTTAACTCCTCGAGTGTTTTTTCCCGATCCAGATCTTAAAATGGCGGATCATGTTTTTTTTTAAATTTCACCAAATTATTACTTGCGTCTATCGCAATGAAATTTGTCTGTGCTTGCAATAATACATTTATTTATATGACGATGTAATATGTGATGTATAGTTTGTATATTAGCATATATATGTGATATCGTATATAATTATAAAGAATTAAAATTATTATTTTTTCAATCCAATCCAATATGGTATGATTTCGGTTTGCAACATCTAACGTCTGCCATCTATAATAGATTGAAATTTAAACCTACAAGATTCAGATATTTATTTGCATAATATTTTTTCTAGCCTATAGTTAAATTGTAAATAGATTAATAAAAAAAAGTTCTTAAAAATGTAAAAATAATTTAATAATACATTTTATATTTAAATTATAATTTTATATTATACTATGTTAGTTCCGGGTTTGTAATAGCTCCGGGTTTTTTTTTTTAAACTTGCGCTGCCAACACTCTTTTGACCTGTGCTTCTTTTGTTATTATGGAGTTTAGACCTCAACCGTGTTATTACATAAAAGTTAAATATGTATTAAATACTCGGTTTAAAAAGGTTTCGTAATAAATGCACCG
>MU160514.1:18436-59906 GCA_015888305.1 Antheraea pernyi | reverse complement strand
TCCGGATCTACTTATAAACATTGACTCCTGCATTTACATACTTGGATTTAGATTTGCCTTACGATTAATATATTAATTACCAATAAAAATAGTCAAAAACTTGTATACGATTTACGCAGTACCGGCGTATGCATACATACATAGGTATAAATGTACATTTATAAACAAAACATATTAGTTCGAAACTCGTATTCTAGAGGCGCTGATTGGAAAGAACGAGTGCGATCTCTATTTATATAACGTACTCTGGGTATGGACCTCCAGTTGGAACGAAGTTTCTTTCCCTTTTTAGTAGGCGTTTACTATACAGTCAGTATAGTTTAAATTATAAAATATCAAGTTGATAGATTTAAATCGTAATTCAAACGATAAAATATATTCATAAACATGTACCACTCTCTCATAGAAAATCGACGTGAAGTAACAGTGCATGCATTGTTGCATTTCGTTCGGTCAGTGAGAGCGCCGGAGACCCACCTTCCCTTTCCCTATCCCTTCCCTAATCCTTTCTCTTCCTCCCACCCTAACACAGGCTGGCAACGCACTTGCGACTCTCCTGGTGTTGCAAGTGACTATGGACGGCGGTGATCGCTTAACATCAGGTGACCCACCGGTTGGTTTGCCGCCTATGATATAAAAAAATTATAATAATGATAAATTAAACATTGAATGACATCATAACTATTTTCAACTTGTATTAAAACTTTAACACACTCTATTGTATTAAAGAAAAATATAAATGTTAAAAAAATATGAGCAAAATGCGTCAACTGTCACTTGCCTGTGACTATTTGTCTAAGAGCTAGGCATCAGTTTCGAGAGCGAATTTCAATAAGCGAGATTTTTATATCTTTATGTTCTTCCACATAGCGTGCGACCTATGGCTACCGGTAAACGTTGCGTTTATTAGTGTATATCGCACTTTTACAGGAAAAAATATTGAACTTTATATAATTTTAGATAATGTGCCCGATGATATTCTTTATAAACAAAATAATTCATTTCAAACCATATTATTTTTTCCATTACAAAGAACATATTTCATTTTATTAACCATTATGATATTGAGATTTCACCGTAAACAATGAAAAACAACAATAAACGTAGAAATATGACTTGGGACTGACGCTATCTTGAATACATGCGTCTACAATAGGCGCTTTTACAATTATAGCTATTTTTCTTATACAGCCAGTGTTGCGCTAAGCTATAGCTAAGTTATTCTATACATAGGTTTTGGTAGGTGGTAGAGCCAAGCTGAAGCTATTACTGGTTTCTGGATGAATGGTAGTACCACCCTCTCACAGAAAACCGACCTGAAGTAACAATGCTTGCATAGCTGCGTTTCGTCCGGTCAATGAGAGCATCGGAGGCTCACCTCTCTTCCCCTTCCTCCTCTCCCCTTCTGCTTCCCTTGCTCCCCCTCCAAAAAAGCTTTTGATAAAGTCAACCATAGTATTTTAATTAAAAAATTAGTTTCAATTGGCATTGCAGGTAACCTATTAAAGTGGTGTAAATCTTATCTTTCTAATCGCACGTCTCAGGTTGTTGTTGAAGGATATACTTCACAACCATTCGAAACGCTATCAGGAGTGCCACAGGGCTCCAATTTGGGGCCTATACTATTCAATATATTCATCAACGACATCTGTTTACAACTTCATAATACGAAGTGTTACCTCTTTGCCGATGACTTAAAATTGCTTCGCCAGATTAAGTGTCCTAATGACGTATTGTTACTGCAAAGTGACTTAAATACTTTGCTTGAATGGTGTGACACAAACGGAATGGTGTTGAATGCCAATAAATGTTATGTAGTTAACTTCTCCCGCAATAAAAAAACTTTTAGTCGTCAATACTTTATAAAATCTAACATTTTGACAACACTGAACAATATTCGTGATCTTGGCATTTTAATAGATTCTAAGTTACGCTTCAATATACATATTGATAGTATTGTTAATAGGGGGTTTAAAACTTTAGGATTTGTATTACGTAACACTAAGGATTTCAAGATGGCACATACAAAGATTGCGCTGTTTAACTCACTCGTTCGTAGCGGCTTGGAATATTGCAGTGTGGTATGGAATCCTCATTACGAAATTTATGTAAATAAAATAGAAAGGGTGCAAAAACGATTTTTGTGGCATTTGACATACAACTTTCACTTAGGGAAAAAACTTCTCACATACCAAGACAGACAGACTTCAATATTTTAATTTAGACACTTTAAAAGATCGCAGAGGATTACTTGATCTCACTTTTCTGTACAAACTAATGAATGGAATCTTGGACGCACCTGAACTACTAAGCAGAGTTGATATAACGGTTCCTGCGAAGCTGCCTAGAGCCTCACGTTTTAATATATTCGCTACGAAGTATTTTCGAACAAATTTAGGCCTTTACTCTCCACTAAATAGAATGATATCACTTTATAATTCTAAATCTAAAAAATCTAATCTAGATATATTCACAAATAGTCTCAGCCACTATAAACAAAATTTATTTAAGTAACTTAAAATAAAAAGAATGTATGGTTAGTGTTTTTACTTTTTCTTTTTTTGTTGTTTTTGTTTTAACTTTCTCATTTACTTAAGTTATTTGCTGTAGATATAATAAATACGTCGTAAACACCTATAATTAAGATTGCACTTATATAGAGTCATTAAAAATACATGTTATGTACTATTATAGTGTAAATCTTGTTGGTGTTTCTAAATAAATAAATAAACACAGGCTGGCAACGCACTTGCGACTCCCTTGTCTATGGACGGTGGTGATTACTTAACACCAGGTGACCCACCTCTCCGTTTGCCTCCTATGACATAAAAAACAATACATATTATTTTTAATTTACCCTATTTATGTTGAAATAAATGATATTTAAAAAAAGTTTGTGTGTACTTATGTACACGCGTTAAAAGTTATACTCCTTTGGCGTAACAAGTAAAAATATTTTTAAAACTTTCATATTTCGCCTTATTCTACGTTTGTAGAAAAAACGATACTAACAATAGAAAAAAGGTATTTAATACATTGAAAGTTTTAATATAAAGAAATACAAAGAAACAAAATGTTGACTATAGCTAACTTCAGGATATCGGTTTTTGTGACGGTGTGTGCGCGCATCGTAAAAATTTACTCTCATCATTTTCCCTAACGCGCCAAAACAATAAAATTAATTTAAAATAACTGTAATAAAAATACAGTTATCTTAACATGGTTTGAAAATTCTTTTTTATTTACTAAATTAGCATCGGGCATATTATTGTTAATAACAAAAATGTCTGGCAATAATAATTTCATATTATAGTAGCGTTTCAAAGTTAGTGAAAAACAAAACATTCTAAAATTATATAAAGTTCAATATTTTTGCCTGTAAAGGTTTACCAGCAGCCAATTCGCTGTCGAAGCCGTTGCCTAGCTCTTAGACAAATAGTCACAGGCAAGTGACAGTTGACACATCTTGCTCATATCTTTTTAATATTTATGTTTTTCTTTAATACAATGTACTGTGAAAAAGTTTTAATACAAGTTGAAAATAGTTATAATGTCATTCAGTGTTTAATTTATCATTACTTATTTTATGAATATATTTTAACGTTTAAATTACAATTTAACTCTATCAACTTGATATTTTATAATGTAAACTATACTGACTGTATAAGTAAACGCCTACAAAAAAGGGATGCTGGTTTCACTTCACTTCACTCGTGGCGATATATATTATGCACTATATTTTGGTTTAGTGTATATGCGCTTTTTACAAAATGTTATAATAGTAGTGATGAGTGACTACCAAATTCTTGCGTATGAAGAGATCGTTTTTTTTTTGTTGCGTCCGCGGTAAGGATCGTGGCGTAAGTGACAGAGTGATTGGTAGGAAGGGAGGCGGAAGGGACGCTTGTGCGTTCGGAAACATGAATATACAATAACGCGCGCCAACAGTGTTTAATTTATCATTATTTATTTTATGAATATATTTTATCGTTTAAATTACAAGTCTATCAATTTGATATTTTATAATGTAAACTATACTGAATGTATAGTAAACGCCTACAAAAAAGGGAAAGGAATTTCGTTTCAACTGGAGGTCCATAGACCTCTCAACCTTTTTTTACATTAGCGCCAATATACGTAGGTTTGTTTTTATTTTAATTAAACCCGGTAGATGATGTTACGAACGGGTTGTAAGCTTATTTTAAAAGATTTCTCACATACCATATGGGTATATGTTTGAGAGAGTCCCTTGATAGTTTGGATTTATAATGGGAAATGGTAGGTGAGGCTAAAATCGGGTTTTAGGTTTATTAAAAATTTTCGCGTTTAAAAATACAATTGAAAGCGGTGATAACCGATTTGGTGCAGACGAAGTTGCACGGGTCAGCTAGTTGTTAATATATCAGTGCTCCGTTCATTTATAAGGATTTGTTTTGTTGCATAAATATAATTTTGTTTATATTGTATTTGTTTGTAGTGTATAAGTTTGTATTGTATTCGTTTATTAACTTTAATTAATTTGTTTTTAACACATTTATTTGTACACTAGGCTCTGTATCCGGGTTGGTTTGGTTTATCATTTGTTTTAAACTTGGTTTGTATTTGTTTGAAATTTTGCTTATTTGTTTTGTGGTTAATAAGTAATAATAAGTGTAATGTGGGTAATAAGTAATGAATTAATTTGTGTTCTAATTTTTTTTATATATTTTGATTTTTTTTAATTATTTAAATATGGCATCAACGCATACCAAGCGGATTAGAACAGAGCTAGAGTGGGCGACTTCTGTCGCGACCTTAGTAGACATGCAGGAGGCACTCTTAGAGAGATTTAAAGCCGTTGAAAATTGACAGCCGGAAGTTGACTCCGCTTATGAGTCATTTTTAAACACGTCGGCGGATAACGAATTGGTTGCCTCGGTGGAGGCGGACGTTGGCCAATTTTATGAATTGGTTGACACAATCACACGAGGTGCACGTAGTATCTTCAATGCGAGAACTGATACTGGTGGAAATGTGAAGGGTGCGCTGTGACCTCCAACACATCCGGAGTTGTTGTCCGGAGTCTTCCAACTCTAGATATAATTGAATTGGTAGAATTTGTAAATTGGTAAACTCTAGAATTGGTATTCGTTGCCGATATACGAATGATCTTCAGGCAAATTATTGTTCACAGTGATCATCGGCGGTATCAGTTAATCATGTAACACGAAAAACCTTGTGATCTAATCAAGGTTTATGAACTTAACACCACTACATATGGGTTAAGATCTAGCCCGTACATTGCTATACGAACTTTGTTAGAGTTAGCGAACCGTGATCGATTGAAGTATCCCCGTGCAGCCAGTATTTTAGAAAATTCTGTCTTTGTTGATAATATTTGCACCGGGGATTCCAGTGTAGAGAATGCACGGATTTTAAGTGATGAGCTGATTGCGATCCTGAAGTCAGGCGGCTCCGAACTAAGGAAGTGGTTGTCAAACTATCCTGACGTGTTATGCGGTCTTCCAGAGACACATCAACAGAATTCTTATCTTTTTGAAAACCCAGATACTCCAAATTTGGTTGCAGTTCTTGGCATACAGTACCAACCTGTTCAGGATGTTTTTACGTATTAAGTGAAGTTGGATTGCCCTAAGACCTGGACTAAGCGTCTGGTATTGTCTACTGTTGCCCGAACCTTTGATCCCAATGGATGGATAACCCCTGTTATATTTTTGTTTGTCGCAGAAACTCTGGATAGCGAAAGTCACCTGGGATGAACCTTTACAGGGAGAATTGTTACGAGAGTGGTCGTCTATCGTGTCTTCACTTCCAGAAATCAATCATATTGCTATAGCTTGGTGTTTTCCCCCACCAGGAAAGTGTCGACTAACCCTCCACGTATTTTGCGATGCGTCTGAGTGCAGGTATGCGGTCGCGGTGTTTTTACGGACTGTCAGCATGTCTGGACAGATAAAGGTACATTTGGTGATGGCCAAGAGATAAAATAGCCCCTATTCGGTCTCGATTGATCATTACGAAACTACAATTGTTAGGAGCGGCTCTTCTTACGCGCTCAACGCCACAAATATCCGTGTGCTACGAGCTGCGCAGCGTACCGTGGCGTTGAGGGTGATACGAGGATACCGCACGGTGTCCTCGGGGGCAGCCATGGTACTGGCCGGCTTCCTTCCCTGGGAGCTATAGCCGGAGGTGTTGGCCGCCATATATAAGTATACGGCGGCTAAGAAACGGATAGGAGAGCCTCTGGCTCCCAGGGAAGTAGGCGTAAAAAGAAGGGCAGAGAGGGAAGTAAGAATAGAGAGGTGGAGGCAGGACCTGGCGGACGCGCAGTACGGTGGATATACTATCGAGCCCACCCGCCCGGTACTGCCGGATTGATGTTGTCGAAGATGGGTCTCCCTGACGTTCCGTCTGGTGCAGGTGATGCTTCGGGTGGTACCTTCACCGTATAGCACGCAGGGAGATGACCGCCGTATGCCATAATCTCTGTCTGAGTGTGCTGCGTGGGAGGAGCAACGCCGCACTCTAGCTGCGGCGATAGGAGGGGACCTCTCGCTGCCGAGCGTGGTTGCCGCCATGCTCAAATGCTGCGTGAAAGCAATGGCCTCCTTCTGCGAGACGACTTCCGTCGAGGGTCCGTGAGCAAGATCCTCGAAGTGACCTTCTCCGCCAACGTAGGACAGGTAGGAGGAGGCGGCAGTTTAACCGCCTCCTCCCGCCATCGTAGCTGGACCTAGGGAAGATGGGTGTGTACCCGGCTGTCTCCTAACAGGACGAGTACCGGCGGCGACGGTTTCGCTGCTGGGCCAAACGCTGGGGTGGCACGACGAAATCTATAAAGATCTCGTGCCCCCCCAACTATAGCGGCAGACGTACACCGTAGGGTTTTAGTCCGTGCGAGTCAGACATAACCCCCTCTCTCCTCCGAGAGGTTGGGTATCAATATGGGATTTCCCCACGCTAATAAAAAAAGGGTCGGCTCTTCTTGTTCACCTTCTTAATCATATTAGATCTAATTTTAGTATTTTAATTGAAATATGTGGCGTCTTTGCATGGTCTGTCATTGAAATTGTTCTTTGTTGGCTTCGAGCATCTATACACAATTTGGAAGTTTTTGTTGCTAATCGAGTTTCACAAATTCAGAGCTCTGAAACTCCCTTGATTTGGAAACATGTCTCCGGAGTGTTGAATCCTGCAGACTGCACTTCATGCGGCTATATGTTTTCTTCTCTTATAAATAACTCACTTTGGTGGAGTCCACAATGGTTGACGCAACCTGAGTTGTCGTGGCCTCAAAATAGATTTTCCTCTCCAGAGGTGTTACCTGGTTTGCGTGTTGGAGTTATGGAGAAATCACCGTCATATAATTTGGACACTCTTTTAAATAAATATAGCTCATTTGATAAGTTGATTGGAGTTACTGTTTGGATCTGGCAGTTCATACATAATGGTATGAATCCCTAGAATAAAATGTTAGATACAGGCTCAACAAAGGCAAGATGCTCTAATGTTTTGGGTTCGTGTAATACAAAAAGGACATTTTGCGGATATTATTGATAATTTGAAAAGTGGTTTAATTTTGAAAGATCCCGTTGTCCAATTAAATGCATTTTTGGACGAAGCAGGTCTTTTGAAGAGAGGGAGGACGGCTTAAGAACTCCGATCTTCCTTGTGACGCTCGTCACCCATTGCTGCTCCCAAAAGCCGGAACTTTTGTTAATTTATTGGTGTCTCAACGTCACATTCAGAATGCTCATGCCGGTCTCAACGCTCTTTTGGCTATGTTTACCGTGAGTTCTGGATTTTGTCAGCTAGTCGCGTTATTCGAAGCATTATATTTAGATGTATGAAATGTTACAGGTTAAAAGCAAAACCAGTTCAGCCTATTATGGGAGATCTGCCACCAGAGCGCTACGGAAACTACGGAACTACTACGGAACCATTTGCAGGAGTAGGAACAGATTTTGCTGGGCCATTTGCTATTAAGTCATCGCACTTATCGAAATCAATTAAAGGATATTTGTATGTAGCTGTGTGCCTCTCCACCAAAGCAGTCCATTTGGAAGTAGTAAGTGCCCTCAGCACAGAAGCGTTTGTTGCAGCGCTAGGTAGATTTGTTTCCCGTCGTGAGCTACCTTCGCTAATTCGATCTGATTGCGACACTAATTACAAGGGTGCAGATCGCTACCGTAAAGAAGTTGTTAAATTTTTGTAATATAATAAAATCTTGGAAATTTGATTCCCCTGTTTGCCCTCATTGGGGTGGAATATTTGAAGCAGTTGTAAAGTCCGCAAAAACGCATCTCCGTCGCGTTATTGGTGAAACTACTTTGACATTTGAAGAACTTGCTAGTGTATTTTGTAAAATTGAGGGCGTTCTAGACTCGCGTTCTCTCTGTCCACTCTCATCCGATACAAATGATTTAGAAGCTTTAACTTGAAAGCCTTTTTTGATTGGCCAACCACTTAACGCTCTGCCCGAGATCCCTTCAGGGACGTGAAGATATCACGTTTGACTCGTTTTCAACTGTTACAGCAGATGTCCCAGAGTTTTTGGCATTGTTTGGTCTCTTGAGTATCTACATACTTTGCAGCAGCGCGTTAAATGGACAGATAAGACAAATTCTCCCAAAGTGGGAGATCTTGTATTAGTTAAAGAGCCTAATTTGTTGCCGTTGCATTGGCGTCGAGGGCGTATTGTAAAATTGATTTTTGGATCTGAAGGAGTACCGAGAGTGGCCGAAGTTATGATTGGAGATTCTGTTTTGCACCGAGCAATTGACACATTAGCCCGTTTGACAATTTAGTATCGGACATAATCCTTATATCCGGGACGAGGGTTTGTTAAGGACTGTAAGCCGTGCCTTAACAGTCACAAAAAATAAAAGGGACGCTTGCCTGCACTTTTTTTATCTCGAACGCAACACATTCTTGTGCGGTTTTTGGAGGGTTATGACGTCCGACGCGCATTTATAATTGTTGTAATATATATTTGAATTGTTGTTTGAATGTTCTGAGAGTATTGGACATTATCATTATTTGTTGTGAGTGTTTGTACTATCCTTCACTAATTACATACAAATACACTATACACACATAATACTACACACGGAGCAGCACAGTGCAAGCGTAACAGGAACGCCAAGCCTGTAAGGTATAATAAAAGCCTGTAAAGTATAATGTAAGGATTCTATAATTGCATTTGATTTATTAGAGTTGCTGTGTAAATAACAGTTTCACTTAGAGTGGTCACGACCTCGAATTAAAATTATTGATGGGCCCAGCACCAATTCGGTTTTGCGGTTGTGATCATCTCGTACACTGGTTCATAATGGGAGTACTAATACCATATTGATTGCCCTTGAGGAAGATTCTTTTTTTATGAACGATATTGGTCGCCCTCACCATTCAAGCAACGTAAAAGCGTACAAGCAATGAATTGAGGATCTGTCGTTTAGATTGGCCAGCCCCAAGCCCAGATATGCTTAATCCAATTGATCATGTCTGGATTATTTTAAAGCGATGGGTTCTATCAGTGCAACCTGTTGCGCAAAATATCAGGGAGCTAAACATTCGATTGCAGAAGAGTGAGACCATATTTTGCAAAACGTTATTAAAAGATCGCGGAAAACATGCCCAAAACAATTCAAACTTTGATTTTGGCAAGAGGAGGTCACTCTATGTGTAGATAAATCTCACCACTAGATAATGTAATGTACCCGATATTCTCGCTTGACTTTTTCAATAATATTTCAATTAAATTTTACTCCGCAAAGTAGGTTAACTTATTTTAATATATTTATAATTATTGACTTATTTTAGGGCAAATCATTAGTTATTTTCTTTGTAAATCGTTTATAAAAAGTATTTGTTTACAGATCTATATCATATAATGAGAGATTATTCATATGAATGTACGAAAAAAGGAGCAGTAGTATGTATGTATATTGGTTCACAACTTCATTACTGTAAGTATTTAATTTTGTTTGAATTGATCATAGCCTAGCGTGTCATAAAAAAACTGAATAACATCCAAATAAAAAAAGAATGGCTGAATTTTGACTTCTACGACCAGTATATTTTTAATATTATTTTTAGTTATAACTGATCCAGAAGACAGTTTAACTGCAGCGAATGCCTGTGTGCAGAAACATTACGGGTACGAATTTGCGAAACCGTATTTCGGTGATGGACTGGTCACTGCATCAGGTAATCATTTTTGCACATTTTGTAAACATTCGTGAATTTGACAGGCTATTTAAAACTTGTATACGAATATATAAAACAAAATCGGTTTAGTTACACCATTTACACTCAAGAACGGCTAGACCGCTTCTTATGATGTTTGATTTGTTGGATTTGTTTCCTAACAGAATAACTATAAATATATTAGAAGTGTTGGCTAAGAAAACACAGGACGAATATCCATTTCCAAGTAGACCGTGAGCTGAAAAAATCTATGCAAACCATATCCGGGACGTAACATGTACTCCCACAGAAGGGCTACCGGTACTTTGTCATATAGCTCCACCAGGTTCGAGAACGAATGAGGCCTTTGCTGAGAGAGCTTATTAAAGTAAAGCAGAACATTAGCCTACCTATGCATAGTGAGATCTTTTATCCCCCACACCATAGACTAAAATCACGACGACCAGCTCACAATATTGCTGCGGAAATAGCTAATGGGGAATCCAGCATATGGAGTGAATGGCGAAAAACCTGGCAAGCGTCAAAGTTGGGCCAAGCAAGATGCGACCGCGACCCGTGCGTTAAATTAAAGGGATTTGATCTGTCACGAGGTGACTGGTGCAAACTAAACAGATTGCGTACTGGACACGGGTGGTGTGCACAGTTTAAATAACGGTGCGGATGGATAGAGTCGCCGCGCTGAGACTGCGGGGTGGATATCCAATCCATAACACACATTAGGCCAAGCAAGATGCGACCGTGACCCGTGCGTTAAATTAAAGGGATTCGATCTGTCACGAGGTGACTGGTGCAAACTAAACCGATTGCGTACTGGACACGGGTGGTGTGCACAGTTTAAATAGCGGTGCGGATGGATAGCGTCGCCGCGCTGAGACTGCGGGGCGGATATCCAATCAATAACACACATACAGCAATGCCCACTAAGGAAATATAATGGTTCTCCACATGACCTATTGTTCTTACCGACGACGCCCTAAAATGGCTGAAAGAATTAAATCTCTTACATCTTGCTTCTTTCAGCCATAGGATTAAATAAAAATAAATCCATTTTGTGATAGGTTTTGTAAGGAAATGCATTTTGATTATATCACGAGAACGGATTGACTAATTTTAATGTTTGTTTTTTTGTTCGTGTGTGACAATATCGAACACAGAGAATCGACCCGAGTACAACACATGAAGCAAATAGTTTAACGCAAAGTCATCCAACAATACTATGCGAACCTTTTACATTCGTAATTCAGTAAAGCAAATGCCTTCATACCACATAAATTACATACATATTAATGTGATTAAAATACTTTTTATCGTAATTTCTGTACATTTATTGAAGTTATACATAGTACATAGGTATTTATTTTATCTTAATAAAAAACTGAATTTAGTTCAGCTATAGTTGTATTTGTTGTTCACAATATTTGTTGTTTCTGGGACGATACGATTTTCAACGGTTATATAGGTAACAATAAAAAAAAATTGACAATCAAAATTATTAGATACCTATTGTCGGCGTTAAACTTTTTAACCGGTCTGAAGTAGATGTTCAGTATACGAATTTAGGTATCAGATGGACGCAGATGAGATAAACGGAGAGCAGGCTCGCCCGCGCACGATCTTCACCCCTATTGCACCCACGTTGACACATGTGTCCTGTCAGTACCAGTTGTAGTACAGTCGCATTCAGAATAGTTTTGTTATTTGTTACAATAATCACGTATAGTATCGATGCAGTCAGGAATGGCAATAAATACTTCGTAGATATCACTATTTATTTGGCCAGAGCTTCGCCTTACAATAACTTCCACATAGGAGTGCGTGCAGATCAGCAACATCTTGCCCTTTATATGCCGAACTCCCACCAACGTAGTCTCACACCGGGGTGAATAATGAACAGTCGGTAACTTCAACCAATAGCGTTCGAGGTCATTAGTAACACCCCCGATAAAGTCAATAGCGCGGTATCGCAGGTCAATAATGGTTCCCCAGGTGACGTTGTAGTCTCGCCTCTCGGATGCGTCATAGCGGTACCGGACGTAGTCATTAACATATTGTTAATTACATGTTATTGCTATTTTCGATGTTTTCTTTTTCTTGTATTATTTGTTATTATTAGAAGACCCATCCACTTCGAAATATGATGTTTCTATGGAAGCAGTTGTTTTTATTATAAATATGTTAATTGTATATATGTATTGTTTATTACAAATATATTAATATCATTATTACAGTATACTCGTATACTACAAGATATACCCCACAGACAAAAACCAATAATGCATGAAGAGGGTCTTTCAATTAAAGTATGCGATTATCCAAAACTCACCAACCAAGTGATCTTAAAACACAAAAAAGTTATGAGGAAATAATAGTGCATTTTCATAAATTGCTTTGTGCAAATATTTGAGTTGCCCAGACAGTGTGTATGAGAGAAAACGAGAATTGATGAAACCCCTCCTTTGTTCCCTATTTCTTGTAATAAAAGACGAGAAAACAAACATCACAAGTGAATGCAGATTATATCCAAAACAAGATCTCAATATAGAATCTATAATAAGCTATTTCCGTATTTCGTGTATGGCAGTCTAGAATTTTCCAGTATCTCCATATGTTAAAATGCTCGTGTAAGATAAGTCTGCCGATTTACAATCCATGTGAGGTCATCGGTACGTCGTCGGTTGCCTCTACGATACATCGTGTCTTTATTAATAAATAGTTCAACATTCATACACTGTGGATCAGTGAACGCAATCATGTGACTTGTTATCCAAATAATTCTAAAATTCGATTCATGCAGTGCATATGATGACTACCTGTGGACGTGTATCTTAATCCAACTTAATAAATTTCTCAGGAGAAATATGGCATCGTCATCGAAAACTCCTAAATCCGGCGTTTAACATTCAACTACTGTCCGGATTTCTTGGTGTTTTCAATATCCAAGCGAGAATTTTGGTACAAGAGGTATCTTCTAAAACTGACGGTCCTTTTGATATTTCTACAGATATAAGAAACTTGCATTTTAGAAGTATTTACAGTAAGTTCCTAAATATATAGAAATAATCTATCTAAATCTAAGAGAGGTAAACGTGCGTAAACTTGGTGAATGTTTAAAGGGTGACAACATCGTTCAATCGTAAGTAGTTCATGGCCACATTTAACATATAAATAATAATATCAAAACAAATACTTATAAACAACAAAGAGAACCTTAATTAAAGTTTGTTCTTAAACTTTTGAAAGTATGGGAACAATACTTTTAGACGTAAAAAAATCTCCCCTAGGTTGAGTGAACAAAATTGAAGGGGCGCTTTTCATTAGGGTTAATCATTACGTAACTGCTTATTGTCGGAATACCGCATGGTAAAATAAAGGGATGCGGGCCGCGAGCCGAGGTGTGGGGCGCGGCCCGGAGTGTGCAGCATGATTCACCTCTTTGGTATATATTACGCCAGTTTGTTTTTGCGTAAATCATCTGATGTCGAGTGTATATCAGTTTTGCGTTTGTCGAGAGAATTAAGTAATTAAGAACCTATTTTTAAATTGATTTATAACCAGAAACGACTACTCAGTAACCTTTCAGAATATTGCAACTCTTTAACCATTCATGCTGTATATAGCTTCTTGGCGACACATTTAGAACTCGTGTGTAGTTGTTAGCCAAACGGATAGTAGGAACTCACTACAACATGCATACCTTCATCACTATATTTTCTTTCACCGAAAACATTTCCAAATATACTACTACAACATTCGTAGAAAATAACATTTTTCTATATCTGTGGTTGTGTTTCTTCTATACTTTATAATTAAAGGAAGCAGATGGTTCTCGCTGCGTTAGTTGTTGCGATATTTAGCGGCATTATTAGTAATTATTGTTGAATAATGCTTATCTGATTAAAATCCTACTTATAAAATAACCTAAATTAAGTACTCGTAAATCAAGCCTCGCGCATTGTTAAGTTTTTATTTATTTATTTGAAATATAGGGGAAAATTGTTTGTTTCCTTTTATTGTAGAATTTTATATAAATATAAGCAGATAATAAGGTGTTTTTGCGGAATCTTGGAGTGTCATGTAGTGGACTATATATTTTATTCATAGTCTTCTATTATTTGGCTCTATATTTTGATATATTGGTGGTGTTTTACGTAATATAGTTAAGTTATTGTGCACAAGTGAAATGGATCGGAAATAATATCACGAAGCATGAATTCTGACTTGCCACAAAAACTCCCCGAAAAGTTCTAACAAGACGGCCATCATCTTGTTAGTTCGTTGAAATGATCGCAAGACACTTGGAATAATATTGTTAGCAATTTTTAAAAACAATTATTGATTATTAACAAAGAATTGGCCAATTTAGATATAAACTGCTAAGAATCAATTCTAACAATTAGTCACTCGTTAAATAACCGACACGAGTTCGGACAGAGCTTTCGCACGATATGACGGCCACCGAAAGAGTGAGTCAACACGGCAAGCGCCGCCCCTTATATGGGCCGACGTAGTAAAACTACCCGACATTTTCATTTATTTCCAACAATATTATCTACTCGATAATGGCAGTAATAATTGTTTAGAAGACAGGTTTGCAAAAAAATAAAATAAAAAAAATGATAAAAATAAAATAGTTCAGTACAATTTCCTCGTTTGCTTGTCAACCGATTTTCTTTGTTTAGTTTGCATAGTGTATATGTGTTATTAATAAAAAGTTTTGGAATAGGTTTTTTATTCCATCATCGAGTTCAATTGTTTATTTATATGTTTATATTTGTCATACTTTATTATAATTACGAAAAAAACAAATAATTTAATCACGTATATACATGTTATACTTGAAGAAAAATAATTGTACCCTATACTATAGTCTAGAAGACTATATATAGTCAAATTTCTATCACTAGACGACCTCAAGTAGGAAGCAATAATGGTCTTCCTTTATGGTATTTTATAGCACATTACATAATATTTTTTTGGCATTGTATGTATATATTTAGTAATATTGAAAATATACGAGCCCATAACGTTTACAGCCACAGCTTTCGGAATTAGTGATGAAGGTGATGA
Source organism: Antheraea pernyi (assembly GCA_015888305.1). Classification (NCBI taxonomy): domain Eukaryota; kingdom Metazoa; phylum Arthropoda; class Insecta; order Lepidoptera; family Saturniidae; genus Antheraea; species Antheraea pernyi. Next base: position 44,627 of record MU160514.1, on the reverse strand, counting down.
CAGTTTCTACAGAGAATACATTAAAACTATAGACAATGTACTGAATATTGCAGTACATAGGTTTCAAAGAATTTGGTTGTACAACAACTTTATTTACAAGTTGAGCGGATGGAAGAAAAAGGAAGATGAATTTATTAAAATATTAAATAAAATGAGCGATTTGGTAAGTAGGATTTTTTTTTAAATTTGTTTTCATCATCATCATCATCAAAGAGTAAAAGACCCACTTCAAGGCCATAAACCTCTTACTGAAGGTAGGTATGGGCATAATGAACACCCCAGCTCACAACATATTGGCGATTTTAAAACTATGAGAGAATATTTTCACGGGCTCAAGTGTTCCACGATGAATTTCTTCACGGTCAGTCGATATTTACTGTTAATCTAAATAGTACGTGATAAACGAAAAATTCAAACGGACACCAAGACGTACAGTTTTTTAATGTAACCGCGATATCTACTTTGTAGATGGTAGAGCTGGTTTCAGCATGAATGGGTCTGCTCGTCCGGAGTAGCACCACCCTCGCGCATAAAACCGACGTCAAGTAACAGTGCTTGCAATGTTGCTTGCAGTCTTCCCCCACCATCCCACTTCCCCCCCCCCTCAATAATATTGAATATAATTTGCTGAATGTTGTTTAAATAGTCAGATTACATCATTATATGTATACTATTGCAGATTATTGAAAAAAAACGAGCGATGTTAAAAGCAAACAATGAAATCACAACATCTGAAATATCAGTGAATACAACAGGTATGTTAATGTGGAAAATTTTATAATTAATTTTGTAAATATAAAATTAATAATGTTATATTCTCTGAGACCTGGTAGAAATTTGAATACTGCACTCTTCGTTATATACCTGCATTGAATTCAAGTCAACGACTTTAATTTAACTGTTTGAACAATACACAATGCTGGATATGACATTTTTTTTATATTGTAGGTGGCAAACGAAGATGCGGGTCATCTGATGGTAAGTGATCACCGCCGTCCATAGACACTAGCAACACCAGGGGAGTCACAAGTGCGTTACCAGCCTGTGTTTGGGGGGAAAGAGGAGGAAGGAAAGGGGAGGAGGGAAATGAAAAAGGAGGTGGGCTTCCGGCGCTCCCACTGACCGAACGAAACGAAACGATGCAAGCACTGTTACTACACGTGGGTGTTTCTATGAGAGGATGGTACTATCCCGGGCGAGCCGACCCATTCATACTGAAACCAGTAATAGCTTCAGCGTGGCTTCACCACCTACAAAATTCTTTTCCCAAGGCTTTGCTTATTGCAGACGCACACATACAATGGAACGTTCTGTTCAGAGTGCAGTATACAATGAGAAAACCGCGAATACAAGCTGCACTTTATAATGTATTTCATTTTACTCTCGCATGTTAAGTCCTATATCTAAGTATATGTATGTTTATTTTTGAAGTAAAACTTCTTTAGACGCCTCTAGGAGGTAAATGGACGACAATGCAATGGAATTCCGTTACGGCAATATGGCATCACGTTCCGTACCATCCGGTTTTTAAATATTTTTTGATTTTGAAATTTTTGAAAAAGAAAATTATGTAAAACATTATATTGAATAATAATAAAAATCATACAATAGAATTAATTATGTATAAATGGGCGCGCGACCGTGCTGTCATCTGGTTTCAATGTAAGTAAGTAACAAATTAAATCAAAGCTTCAATATCTGTAGTGCCATCTATCAGCTAATGCGAAACTTGAATAACACAGGAAATATTATTAGCAACTCTTTGTTATAAAATAAATAAAATATAGAGAAGTACGCAAAAAAAAATTAACTAGTATTACATCATCAATAAATGCCTTTTTAAATTCTCATATTATGTATTTATTTTTAACTTAATCGCCATCTCTTATAACGCCAAAGAAGTTTTGCTTCAATCGCACATACGCACTCATTTTTTTAAATGTTAATGTTTCGTTTCGTTTCGTGTCAAGTACCAACGGGCCTAATGAAGTTTACATTTCTAAAAAGCTTGAACATTACATTTATAAATCTATGGTTCAGATCCGCAGGCACAGCTTTTAGATTATAATTAATCCAAAATAACGACACATATTTATATAATACTAGTGGGCGCCCAGAGGTCGACATTCGACCATAGTTCATTGATTTTTTAAAGGGATAAATATTATAATAATAGTGGTATGTTATAATATCATTGTTGAATGTAGAAAGAAAAAGGATAATTGGAACGTAAGAGTAAAATAATACATACAATCGAGCATAGCAACCTCCTTCACTACCTTTTTTGAAGTCCTTTATTGACAGATGTCAAAATGTCTTTTTTATTTACATGTGTGTATATGTTGTGCAAAATTGAAGCAGTAGTGTGAGTAATGCACATTTTAATTAATTTAATGTACTTCTAATGCATTTTATATAAAATAAATAGCTTTCTTCACTTCTCCTCCATATAAACTTTAACTATGCCAAATTTCACGTTCATCCGTTCGCCCAATTCCGTTAAAAAGGGATACAAAGTTTAGGCTTCACGTATTAATATATATGATAAGAAGAATAGACAGCGTTGTTTCTTATTGTGCAAAAACATATTCATAATTTGTTGTATACCCACCTGCGTTTGGTCTTCATAATATCACTTTCTACTGGGATTTGAATATTAATATTTAACAGTACTTTTGCTGGGATTGATCAACACAACATAGAGGACAATAAGTAATTTTTGACGAGGCCTTCACTCAAACTGAGGTTTCATACCTACTTAAGATATAAAATATTACTTTTTACTGCAATAATAAAATACCATAATAAATAAAAATGTAATGAACTTGTCAACTAAATTTAGATAATTAACTACACTAACATAACTAGTAGGCACATATATTCCTGTAGTAATCTATAAAGTAAAAGGTATCATTGTTTTGTTCATTATTCTGCATTGCAGAACTTCTGGAATCACAAAGAATATTAAAAAGGTACATCAGTATTCGGTAAAAGAACTTCAATTAAATATACATACCTATGTACATTGAAATATACATATAGGCCTTGAGTCGTACAATATCCAAAATATTGTACATTATGGAGAAAACAATGAAAAATTGGCTTAGTTTGGTTTCATATAGCGTTATCTTTGTCTATCGCTGTAATTGCGCTGTGCGATAGAGAGAACTATCTTAGCCGGACGTCTCACTCTTCTATAGTTCGAGTCATCGTTTATGGCCGCTATTCCTTTAAGTTCGGTCTTGCGCATAGTACAGTCAAGAGGTTAACACAAAACAGATTCAGAAAATTATTATAGGAATGTAGTATTTACGTTTATTAATATTTAACTAGTCTGGATATTATACGTACCGTATGTTTTAATGAATCTGGATTAATGAATTATGACTGAAGTAGATATTTGCCTGTTACACACGACGTGCCAAATTATATCCCAGCCATTGTACATAGAAAAGTATTTGTTTACACAATTGTAGATAGTAAGTTAATTAACACGCTGATACTAAAGTGTCGAATAAATAAACGATACCATATTTTAAACATTAATTTAATTCTAGGTTTCAAGCTCAAGCCTTTGTTAGACATTCTGCTACAATTGTCTGACGATAACACATTAACAGACAAGGAAATACGTGAAGAAATAACCACTATAATAGTCGCCGGATTTGACACGTCATCCTGGGCTATAATCTACATTTTGATACTTTTAGGCAGTTATCCTGAGATTCAAGAGCGGGTTTATGAAGAGTAAGATTTACTTTTATTTATACGACCATATGATATTGCATTTAGTGGTAAAAACAGTAGAGTACAAGAATAACAAGATATCTGAAATCAGTCGCAGGACGATGCTGTCATGCCGACCTGTATTCCTCTCAGCTGCTGGGTATATACAGGTTGATCCAAAAATATAACAAAGTTAAAAAAAATCACTAGGTTGGACTGATCATCATATACATATTAGTCACGACCCTCCTATATAGCCTTTGGTGTATTGGCCGCCGTTTCCGTTGGGACGGCATGGGATTCAGTACGGCTAAGACGATACTGTCCTAGTGGTTAGGCGGAAGGTGGCCGCCGGGTTCCGTCCTAATAGGGAGACAAGCTGTATACACCAAGTAAGTAAGTATACACCAGCTGCCTCCTCTCGTCAGCCGGACCTGTGCAATCTCCTCTCCATCTACTCAGGTCCAGCTAACTACGGTGGTGGAAGGTAGCAGGTAAATCGCTGCCTTCTCCCTCCGGTCCTCCGTTGGCGGAGGGGGCCACATAGAGGATCCTATCGGCGGGCCCTCTCCGCCACCTTCTTCTGCGAGATGACCTCCTCGCAGAAGGAGGCTATTGGTCGCTGCGCATGTTGGCCGAAACCACACTCGACAAATCTCTCACAACTACCACAGCCAGAATGCGCTGTCACTCCCATGCAGCACACTCAGACAGAGTGTGCCATTTCTCTTCCTTACGGCCGTAAACACATGCATGGTGGCAAGAACTTCTGCCTCCGGCTTCCAAGGTAGAAAGCTGGCGAGCACGAAGGCCACCGCTGAAGCCACGGTGCGGTACCCCCTTACCGCCCTCTGTGTCACAATGAGCTGCACACAGCGTAACGCCCGTACGTTGGTGGCACTGAGGGCGTCGGCCCACACTGGATGGATTCGTTGACACCCGGGACTCGGCCCCCCTATGTTCTGGAGCAACCGGCCGAGCGTTGTCACCGCCCTCATAATCTGCTATCCGAGACCCTCACTGTGGACTCCAATCACCTGTGTCCGTCCAGGATGAAGCCTCGATCGTAGGAGGGAGCTTAGTTTAGGATAAGCGGGAGCGATCTTTACAGAGGCTGAGATGGATGAGCAGATAACCTTGATCTTAATAAAAAATCAATGGTGGGTAGCTGTGGAGGAGGCAACCTTTCCACTGTCGGTCGAATCAACGGGAGGAAAGGGCGGGAGACTTGACGTTCCATAGCACTGGTTTGGCGAACTGGGAGGCAGTCGCAACGCCGGGCTGCCTCCCGTATCACTGTGCGACAGGCTGTTGAAGTGTCTCTAGTATATCTAGACATCGCCAGAACCTTATCCTCCTGGGAGATCGCCTCTGCAGACAGCGACTTGAGCAGGGTCAGGGCATCCAGAGTTGAATGCCCTGTCCAGATGCTGAACTGTGCGTCCGCGACAATCGGCCCCACTTCCTCCAATACCCATAATAGCAACCCACAATCCTTTCCAGCACCTTCGTGCAACGGCACAAGTTGGCAATATACAGACGTGCAGCATGAGGATGGCCTTCCTTTGCCCCCACTTCCGGGGTTTCAGGAATCACCCGACCGCTAACCAGCAGTCGATCAGCGGGCAGCGGACCCGTCAACATCTTCCCCTGTGGGGGGCATGACCCAAGCCTGGACGATGGCCGCTTCTTCCTAATTCGCGGTCGAGGTGGCTCATCGCCCAGTAGAGGAACTTCGCTCGCCTCTGGGGGCGATGAGTCTGAAATATTCCTAGCTACCTCTGCAATCTGTGATTGGAATGTGGTTTTTATGATCTTATCGGTTAAGGCTACCAAATTGTCCATTTTCTTAGTTTCCGTTAATGCTAGTACAGTACGTGCTGGTGCAGGTAAATAACTCTGCCAGAGGATCTGTAGAGTTTTATCCGGAATTTTGCTCTTGAGCGAGGTCACGTATCCGTCGAAAAAGTTAGGAAGGTTTTTACTCTCCGAGTTCTATCTCTTTATTAGCTTTTGAATTTAGCGGTTCTTGGACTCCTCACATATAGTTAGTAATCTCGATTTCAATAAATCGTACTTATTTGTAGCAGGCGATTAGATTAAAATGTCGGTGACCTGTTGTATAGCTTCTTTTCCCAATTTAGAGATGATGAGATTGAACTTTGCGTCTTACTTGAGTTTTGAGGTGACAGGAGGGACTTTGCACGAACAAACCACACGAGGAACAAACCACAGTCCAGAATGCCGGAATGCGAAAACTAATGGATATGACGGCCAAATCGCTGTAAACAAACCTTGAGATTTGTGGAGCTCGGTCCTTGTGTTGCTGACGGTAGTAACGCCGCGTGCGGGTTTATTTTGTGATTTTAAAGTTAGGGACGAGGTCACCAGTGTTAGGAGATATGTCTTTCAATGTCTATTCATTCTTGTGTTGACTCCGTATATCGCCCTGTAGCTCTCGGTCCTTTTTTTTATTAACGTCGGGAAATCCATCATGGATACGCCAGAGGGTAGATTATGTTGGACTCTCATGGACTAAATCCCCACGGTGTACCGACAGACCGTATTGTTGGTGCGGCTAGGAATCGTTCTATGCTAATTACCTTATAGAGCCGCCCCAACGGTCCGCCCAGCGGAATGTGAGCGCCGGACTGCTACCTAATTGGGACCGAGACTGGGTATACACCAGCAGTCTCCCCTCGTCACTCGGGCCTGTGCAATGACGATGACAATGAATGCAGGTCCGGCAACGGTGGCGGGAGGATATGGGCAAATTACCGCCTCCTTCCGCTGGTCTTCCATTGACGGAGAGGGCCACTTAGAAGGTCTACCTCACAGGAGGAGGCCATCGCTCACCTCACTTGTTCGCTGCCGAGTACAGCCGAAACCACACTCGGTAGTGACAAATCCTCATTACCCCCTACTACCCCCTATCGCTGTAGCCAGAATGCGACGATCAGACACTCCTACATACACACAGAGACTATTCTAATATCGGAAGTGGGATTTATTTTTAGAATTCGATTTACTTCTGGTATTTCTAATAGTATATATATATAGGCACCGTTAAAAAAATCATTAAGAACATCTTTCTCCTTTGTTATACTGATACACCTACAGCATCATCATCAGTCTGTAAGAAGCCCACCACAGAGCCATAGGCCTCTTTTTGAAGGGAAAAGTACGGACATAATCCCCGGGCCATCCTACGACGTATTGGCGATTTCAAAGTATAAGAAATCCACAGTTCTATATTTCCCCACACACGGTGCTGCTACAAGAACATTTCTTAGGTTCAACTTTCTTTACGATGTTTTTTTCATCGTCGATCATCCTTCATTATCGATAGGGTTACTAATTTAAAATAAAATAGCAAATCTACACAAATTCCAAAAAAAAATTTGTATTGCTCGACGATCGAATTTGCGGACATCGAATTAATATTCCACCTATCAAACCACTCGACAACCATGATTTGGTGATGATGATGTAAGTAATAAATGCCATGTCCTACCACTTGAACTAAGAAAAGTTTTAGCCATATTAACCTTTCTTATTATTACGTCGATTATGTTTTACATTTATATTTCTCTCTTGCTGATTTTACCATACCATTTATACAGTTCTTGCTTTACAGTCATATTTTTGGGGATAACTTATAGAAATTATTACTCAAAAAATTGGTTTTACATACAGGCTGCAAAAAGTGTTTGGAGACTCTGATAGAGATGTTAATAAAGAGGATTTGGCTAGACTTGTGTACACAGAGGCTGTTTTAATGGAGACCATACGCCTTTACCCAGTTGTTCCGATACTGGGAAGAAACGTGGATCAAAATGTGAAACTAAGTAAGTGGTATATACAAAATCCGTCTATATTATGGTTTTGTTTTGAATCTTAGAATAATTAAGATATAACCAATAGTTTATCACCTTCTTATTCTTACCCTATTTAAGTAGGGCCGGCACAACGACAACATTTTTTCCTCTAACATTCTCCACTGTCAGATGTCATCACAGTGTCACCTTTTATATATACCATTTTTCACACAATATATCCATGCCTTCATTGTTTTTCTCTACTTCTATACCCGTCCACCTTCATAATTAAAACTCTTCTAGTTAAATGACTTTCATCACTCCTCATGACATGACTGTACCATGCTTACCTATTACTCCTCAACTTCTCTGTCACCGGTACTGTTTCTAAACTTTCTTTGCAATTTCATACTTAATCTTAACCCTTAAATAAATTATTGGATTACTGTCGAATATCGACTACTCGAAAAGCGCTAGACATTACAAACAATTGAAGTATTTGTTTCTTGGAAGTAATCTCTAGAATTATTGATACTTCTTGTTCCTCTTTATCTATTCCTTCTCCCTTTACTTGAGGCACCGGGTCTCCTCACATTTTTGGCTAAGCTAATCTGTCTAGGGTTGTCAACCTTTGCAACTGGACTTTCTTAAGGTCTTTCGCAGCATTTCACCACCATGTCGAACGTAATCGACCTGTACCTCATTCCGGTTCGGGCAGGTTCAAAGATAATTCTTGCCCACGCTTCTCCGTGATACTCCCAGACTTACCGACTAAAAAACTCCATGAAGAACCGTACGTGCGCGTGCGGCGTCGTCTTCGAACAGTACTCTAATTGCAGGGTAGTCAATACTACTTGAGCTCTTCTGAGTACTGAGACCTGAGACCCTCTGAGTATCCCATGTAGGAATCTTCTACACTTAAAAAACGGTTCAACGCTAGTTGGACCACATGATCCTCCTTACATATTTTTACATGCTCATAGAATCTGAGACGGTTCTCGGTTTTTTGTCCATAATTGGTGCAATTCTAAAACTCTCACGTTTGTATCTGAGTATTTCATTAAGTCGAGTCTCAATTCCTATCCATCTCAGCATTTTAATTTCATTGATACTTGTACTTTTTGTTCATGAGTCCTTTTCCCTGTCCAGCATTCTGTTGTATACAATAACGCCGGGCGGATTGCTGTCTTGTATTGTAGCCTTTGTTCTCATTACGGTCTAGAACTATTGATATGATTCTGTAGATTCTTTCACCGAGAGAAAGCTACATCCTCCGTAAGCGATACAGATCATGCATATTTCATGGTTATTAAGTTTTGTTTTGTTTCAAGTAAGTGCTCGTGTTTTCTTAAATATTTAATTATAATGTAACAACAATAAAATATAATATATGTCAGATTAGATATGTAGAGCCTATAGAGCAGAGAGCACACGGATGGCATTGTCCTCCATTTGTATGTATTTTCACAACACGACTGACACTATGAAATGAAACGACGACTTCTTCGAATATTGTTCTTAATAATCATTTTACAATAATCTCAGAGACAACGCCCTCAGAAACAATAATTATCACTTAGCGACAATAACGATAGATCTCACGATCTCATAAACAATAATGAATCTTGCACAACTTCTTACAAGCACTTATAAAGGAATCGCCTATCTTCACCTTTTTCTTCTTTTTTTTTACCATGGGGAAACCCCTACGGATTCCCACCCTAGCGAGGCAGCTGAGGGTGGGGTATGTCCGACTTGCACGGACTAAAACCACATGGTGTCTTAAATTACCTATAGTCTGGGGAGCAGGAGCTCCCGAACTGGCACTACGTCTACTCCCCACCGACAATCCAAGTGAAGGAACGAAGTACTTAATCTACGATGTTGTACATAGTTACACTTTATGTTCGCTAATAATTCTAATTATAAATAAATAAATAACGATTTTAACACCATACATTGAATAATTACGTTGTCATTCATTTCAATAATTACGTTGTCATTAATTATCTTAAAATAATTCACCGTTGTAACAACCGAAGTACTATGCCAATATGTTTTAATTACATTGTTATTTATTTTAAATAGCAACTTTACTATTGTATCTCGACTGCACATAGACTGTATTTCCGGTTTTAATAAATAACAAAAGGTTCCAAATGTTACTTATATTTAGAATAATTCTATTGGAATTTCACAAGTCCAATTTTAATAATCGTGACACTAATTTAGGTCTGCTTTAAATCAAGAATCAAATCAAGTTAGAAATGTTATCTAGTACAACGCACATTTTCTTAAGATGGTGTCACGCGTCGAGTGTGGCGTGACACCTTCCTATATTACTCATTTTACTCTTTGGTGACACCGGTTTATTTAGCGACTTCTAACAGTGCTTATGTGAATAAACATGTGGAATTCTTAGAAGTTATGAACAGTTTAATCTAACCTAAATTACTCAATAATTTAGAACAAATCACATTAACCATAATCAAATAGAGGAGCATTAATAATACCTTGCCAGTATTGATTAACAAAGAACATAATAGATGGCGCTATTAGCAAACACCTATGATAATTCGAATCTTCGTTAGATTCTGTAATACAAATATGCGTTACTATTTATATGTTAATTCCGACTGCTGAATGCTCCGACTGCTGGATGCTCCTACTATGACATATACCTTTTTTTTAATGTCTTGAAAAAGGAGGTTTTCGAATCGGCTATTTTGCCTTTGTGTTTATTACTCTATCTACAACTCCGTGATTTATAAACCGATTTGGACAGTTCTTTTTTATTTGAATGGAAATATTTTCAAGAGAGTTCCATTTTAATTTAATTACCATTGTATTCTGAGTTTCAAAAATACGACAGGGAGCTCCTTAAACTCGAATAAAAAATGAGTGAGTGTAACTGTCACACGCGATTGAAGTTTTTTTTTTTTTTAATATTATTGATTTTGTTAATAAATAGCTTATAAATAAATCAATCAAACATTTTAAAATATTAAAAAATTAATTAATAAAAAAATATTAAATTGAATAATAATAAACATCATACAATAGGGTTAATTATATGGATGGACGACCGTGCTGCCATCTAGTTTCAAAAATTAAAGCATTATTATTTATAGTTTTGCTTTCTATCAGCTAATTCGAAACTTAAATAACACAGGAAGTATTTTAGCAACTCTTCTTTTTTTTTTATTGTAGCACGGCTAAATGACTGCACTTTGCCTGATGGTAAGCACAGTACAATCCAAAAACAACGGCGACCACCGATTGACGCACTATCCCTCGCTGGTCGCCGCTGTCATGCCGGCCTGCGAAAAAGCTGGATATGCACAGACTGATCCCGAAACGCGACCCGCAGAAGCGAATCACTATTACGGGCTTTTTCGCCCTATACATGGTGGTTGCGATCCAGTCAGGCTGTAAAACCCCACCATCCTGCTTTCGCCATTTCCTCGTTCGTTATTCAGCAGGGTGCACCACGTGCAGGTGAGGTTGGCTTGGGTATCTCAAGTCTTAGATGTTATTTGACACCCCTCACACCCCAAGTTGGCTCTCAAGTGCCGCTGACGGAACACACTAACAGGTGCTTGACGATAAATTTTCAACTTGAGGGTGATTGTTATCTAAGCGGACTCAGAAAAAGCTCTAACATAATGCTTTCATCACGATGGTTTCCTTCACCGAAAGAACTGACTCTGTTGCTAGGATTCGGCCCTACGTCCATTGACGCGGTGTCCGACTACGCCATCAACTAAGCCACAATCGTTTAAATATATTGCATACATTTCTATAGGCTTTAATATAAGTATATAATATTAAAACAGAGAACTATACAATGCGAGCCGGTAGCAGCGTGGCTTTTTCGATATACGGACTACATCGTCACCCAGTTTGGGGTCCTGATGCTGAAGAGTTTAAACCAGAGAGGTGGCTTTACCCAGCTAAGTTGCCGAACAAGAATGCATTTGGGGGATTCAGTTTTGGCAAACGTTCTTGTATAGGTATTATATTAGTTTTACAATTCTAAACCTTCATAATGCGTGATCTTCACGCAGATTATTATTTTTGTCTTATTAATTCTACTGTTCTCATTTATCTCTCTCGATATATATATAGCAGATAGCAGAGCAGAGTTATATTTTATCTGCTTAAGTATCTGTCGCAATAAAGGTTCCATCTACTACCAAAATATTATTAACCATCTTCCCATATGAAGTGTATAAAGGACATTGCGAAAAAGATCAATACAGAATGGATCTTTGCTCTGTCGTATATATTTTTGTTTGTTTTGTCCCACGTTTGTTACTTTTCTCAGAAAAACATAACACAAAAATCGAACCCTCGAATATTATTCTCAAGGCTTTTACTTTATTTTCATTGAAAATACTTTATTTTACAGGTAAAACATACGCACTGTTTTCAATGAAGACAACACTCGTGCATCTATTGCGTCATTACAGAGTCGAAGCTGATGTCACGAAGATGGTGTGCGAAATCGATTTCATTTGCAAACCAGTCTCAGGCCACTATGTTACTCTTTATAATAGACACAGAGACTGTATACGTTCTTAGTGTGTATTGGTATGGAGCCTAGGGTTTTAATTTTATGGGTATTGTAGGGGTACACAGAGCTACATCAAACGTGGTATATCTTTAATATAATTTTATTAATTAATCATAAGTAGCATTCAGAAAAGACCAAGTGTTCCGGGGAATTCAAGACGCGTGCGCATTAGTCGGATTAAGGACGCACCCGGGACGCAAAAAGCGCAAACACACAATTACTGCCCATTGCTACTCATTATTGTCTATTGATGGTATTTTTATTTGGTTTTTAATGGTTTTATATTTTTATCTATAGTCTTTGATCGTGTTCAGTTTTACTTCGAATAAATATGTCTGTTGAACTAAATAATGTATGTTCGTAAACTAGCTGCGAAAGCGTTTATAATTCGACGCAAATGAAGTAAGTTACTCTGTTTCCTTACATTCAACCTTCTGGGAGTAACAAAATATGAGTAACTCTGTCGTCATTTGTTAAAGTATGAAATCGGTTTCATTGTTTTATGATACTTAGTTATATAAGTTTAGTGTTATTTTCACTGGTTCACAGCAATATCTGTCAGAGTAATATTAAGGAGACCATTGGTTATCCATAATGGTCATGTCATTACATCACCTTTATGATTCAGTCAATCAAGTATCCCTAATGAAAGCGCTTACACTTTACAGTAACCAACAGATGCAGTAAAGTATTACTGAACATACGAATAATTTGTAGAGATGTTAACGGTGCGATGGTCAGCGCGAGAATGATCCACGCTTCTTTTGCACTGCCCATTTTAATAAACGCATCCATTTGATTCTTGTTAGAGGGTAGAAGTAATGTTTATGACGGTAGACGCAACCTTTGCTCCGACATATTTTATGTAATATATAGGTCACTTATTGAATAACTTTTACGACCATACATGAAATACTTGAGTTATGTGATATTAAGAAACATATCACGAGTATACACATCACTAACTATCTAATTTAAGAACTGCCTGATATTCCCATGAAAATTATCATACTCTTTCTAACACCTTGAATATTACTAATTAATTAACTATTTCAAACTATAGTCTATGTGTAAAATAGTATTATTTTGAGCTGCATATTAGTTTAAAAGACGTATTTCTATTAAGTAATGGTGAATAGTTATATGTACCTATATATAGTGTCGTTGGATGTGCAGAACCAAAGGATACAATGTAGAGACGAGTTATAAATCAATGTGATAAAAGGACACGAGGTGAGGAGAGAGATTAAATAAGTGTAAATCATTATATTCATTAACATTTGACTAAGTGGAAATTCGGAGCGGCTGTAAGGCAAGGTGGTTGTTATGACGCTATTATAATATTGGTGTAATGGTTTATTAGTTGTTTTATTTAATTATCCTACTTTAATCAAATGTTACATTATCCCTGAAACGGGTGGATAGGAGGCATGTTGTGTATAATGAATGCTGTTGTCCTGAGCTCTGTGATAAATAATTTCCAGATTTAAAACTACCATTAGAAAATATTTTTTTATTTAGTCCAATCGAGCAACAGTTCTGTGTAGTAAGTCCAAAGGACAGGTCGTTTTACTACATTGATCCGATTTAAATACCGTCAAAGGGAATAAGTTTTACTGTGAGTTCTTCATGAGCTTACAAATAATATATAGGTATAATTCATATTTTCTTTAATCTTCTTTAAGCTAAGTCGTTTCACAATTAGACGGGACTGTGGTAAAACTAATCTATAAAGAAAAAAAAAAGTTGACCGTCACGAGACGCCCGGGAAATATGAAACATTTAAGTAAATAGTAGCCGGATAAAAATGGTAGTGGTGGTGATACACAGATAAGCAAAGCGTATAGTATACGTGCACATACAGACAAGGGAGTCGACATCGGTGGCTTAGAGAGGATATGACAGCGTAAGACACATCATGCCCTTTTCCGTAATGCCTTATGCTATGAAGGTCGATGTTACCCGCAAGACACGCCAATAGATGTTTCATATGAAAAAGGTATTTCATCACCATCGAAAATACTACACTTTACGTTATCTTTGCTAAAGTATCAGTAATACTTGTTGTAAATTAGAGCAAAAAAATGTGTATAAACTTTATTTCAAACGAATTAATTAAGAATGACAACGTACATACACACATATATAGGAGATACGAGAGAACCCTGGCTCCCGATAAAATAACTACTAAGAATGATCAGTACCCCTTCAACTCTTCAAACAGAGCGTGTACGCGCCCGCGTATCCACAGATCATGATCTTTGGTTTAGCTGTGAATTTCGCTTCCACAGACTCATCGTGACACCCGTCGGCAGCGGCTCAAGCGTAGGTTCGTTCCTCCGAAGTGAATTATTTTGGTTTTTACGTCACCTCTATAATTGTTAATAACAAAATAAGCTTATTTTACGAACAGTATCGAATGACACAGTATGCCTTAAAATATGTAATTATAAAGAACAGATTTCATTAAAATTTCTGAGCGTAATTTTAGCGTTTTAAGTATTGTTCACGACACGTTTGAAGGACCTCGTCATAACGGACTGCGTAAGTAAATATATTTTTCAATCAGGTATTAAACAGATGATTTTTCGGAATATTTGTTTACTATAGTGATAGTCAAATCATGACAAATATTGATATGACTTGATAAACAAATAGACAATGAATAAAATAACATTATATTATACCGGGTAACTGGTTTAACATTCGAAATATTCAAGGGCATGATACTTTATGGTTAAATTTAACATGTATAATAATAATATCAAAACAAATACCAATAAACAACAAAAATAACCTTAGTTAAAGTTTGTTATAAGATTTTAAAAATTATGGATAAACCTAGACTCAATGATCGCTAACAAATCCTTTGAGGGCGCGAGCCGAGGTCAATAACCTTTAATAAGGACGTATCCTTCGTAGCTCGTAAGTTGTGATCCGTTTTTCACTCATACTTTTCACCTGGCTTAGAACTGGGAAAAGTACAATGGTACGTGGTACTAAATGGGGTAATATCGTTATGATTATTATCTCAATTTGATTTTAAAAACCGACGTAATAGACATGTAGTTTATGTTAATACTTCAGTAAATAAACAGAGAGATGTGAATTATATTATAGAAATTTAACATTGATATTTATTAATCTTTAAAAATTGTCTCGATATAATACGTACAATATATTGCGTTTTTAAATTTTAAATAATTATTATTCAAGTAGATATTTAGGTTTTACATTAAGAATTAGATATGGGGCAGTATAATGACCACGTTGCATTGCAACGCTCTGAAGAGCGTAGTCCGGTGAAGCTGTTAAGACTTTGCTTGGTCAATAGCGTAGTCAGTTCGAAAAAAAAAGCTCTGAAGATTTAGTATGCGAAATGAAAATATATCTCCGATTGCTCCGATCTTATAAATGCTTCAACAGATAATTAGCGAACACCTGTTTATTTGAATTGAGCGGGCATATACATGCATACGAGATATACGAGTACATACATATAAAATGTATATAAAATAATTACAGATAAAAATGATGAGACAATATAAATTCAATTATTACTTGTTATTGTAAATGGAATAAATTCATAGTAAACTAATGATTTATTACGCTGAACAGTCGACCAGTTACCCCGTGTTTTTAATGCTCTCGTAGTAGCTCTCCCGCGACCCGACTGTAACGTTAACATTGACCTTCGGAACCGTATAGTATAGTAGTGTTAGTGAGTGACTCGTATCGTAAGTACAAGTTAACCAATTGTGAGTATTGTGCACATTATTAAAATGTATTTGAATTAATTATAAATTTGAAACATTATTTATTCCTGTTTTCTAATAAAGTGTTTAAATGATATTCAATTTGGGAATTAGAAATATTTAATTAAATTGCAACTTATACAATTTACTTTAGTTTTCATTCATATCATTACATAGTATAAAACAAAGTCTCCTACCGCGTCTGTCTGTCTGTCTGTTCGCGATAAACTCAAAAACGACTGGACGGATTTTTATGTGGTTTTCACATGTGGATAAAGTGATTCACGAGGAACGTTTTGGTATATAATGTGTAAGGATTCTTTTATAGTCACGGCAATCAGGGCGGGACAATGTCTGCCAGGCCCGCTAGTTGAATATTAAATATTACTGTGTCTTTTATCTTTAAAAATGGAAGGTTTAATTAAGATCCAAGAAGAACTCAAGGGAAAAATAACGAATGGATTTACGAACTTTAAAAAATCACCCAAGGATTGAATAACTAAATCTTGCATAGAAACGAGATAAGAACATCTAGAAAAACAGTGGAGTTTATTCGATAGTAATCACTTTCAAATTATAAGTAAGACAAACGAGGAAACAGAGCTTGAATATTTAAGTAACAATACTTACAACATCTCAGAAGAAATGTATATTACATATAAGGTAGAATTAAAAGAATTATTAAATAGAATTAAAGTGCACACATATCCTGGTACTACTGATATTTTTTTTTTTTATTAGTCTGGGGTGGGCAAGTGCCACCCCTCGTCGGATCACCTCTGTCATGGGGTGGGCAGAGACCTTTTTGAGTCTGTTTTCCTGTTTCTTCCGTGTTGTCTCTTTGGTTTATTTATGCCTTGTCATTTCTCCACTTTTTGCATTTAATATTTCCGTGATGCTTATGGCATACTAATTTAACTTAGAAGTCCCAAGCAATCATGTCTTTTATTTTTGTGCATGTGGTTCGATTCTGACTCTGTTTTGGGCTATGTGAATCTTTAGGTCATCCGTTCGGAACATGTTGCTGACTTTTCTTCCTTTAGGTGTTTCCAGTGGTGTTTTGATGCTGTTTCTCTCTTTGACAGTCAGATCATCTGCGTTTCTGTGTTTTCCCTTCTTTGCCTTCCTCTTTTCTTTAGGTGTTTTCTCTTCGTCTTGGTATTTTGTCCTGCTCTCTTTTCTTGTTCTTTCTCGTTTTTTCTTCCCTTGGTGTTTATCTCTTCTCTAGATGTTTTCCTTTTCCATTTATTTTGCTTTGCTATAACTCTGTTTTTTTGACTTTTTTGAGCCTTTTAGCTCGACTAGACCGGGAGACCCCTAAATTTGAGTCGCCTCTCATTTTTCTTCCATTATGGGTTCCGGCTCAAAAGCAGTCCCATAGTCTTTTCGTGCTATTTGTTCTGTTTTGCATTTGCCTTTACTAATAATCACCTGATATTTATTAGTTATCTCAATCGCTCTGCAGTTTGGCTCTTTGGTAGTCTTTCCTGAGTTGATTGTTCGCTCTTCGTTCTGTTCTATAAATAAGCCACACTTCGCCTTGCTATCTCGTCCCATTTCGCTCTCGTGGGGCAGCTCTTGTCAAATGCGTTGTGTTGCCTATTCCCGTCTTTTCTTATTTTGCAGTTCCTACAGCATGGTGTTTTCTTTTCCTTGAAATCAGGACATTCCTGCCTAAGATGGTTCTCCTCCCCGCAGTGACTACATCTGTCGATCGTTTCTTTGCACCATCGTCTTCCATGTCCGTATTCCAGGCATCGCGTACACTGTGTGAGGGGTGATTGGTCAGCTATAATTACCCTCTGCAGGTCCAAGTATATTTTACCCGCAGTTGTGAGTCTCCCCCACACAGTGGGCGACACCTGGAGAATTACGTGGTTCGTATGGAAGTTTTTTGCTCTTCTCCGATACTTAACCACAGCCCTATATTCCGATTCCTGGATGTCCTCTAGAATATTCCCATTTTGTTCTTTTAACAGCTTCAGTATCTCGTCATCTTTATGGTCTGCTACAACATCGTACAGAATAACCAGAGGGTCTTTGTTTCTAGCTTTTTCTATGCGCAGTGAAGGCGCCTTTTTCTTTAGTCTTTCTGTAATTTTCTCTACTTCCTCTTCCCTTGCACAGCCTAATACTACTTTTTCGTCCTTTACTTTTCTTATCCTGTCCACTTTTATTCCAGTTTTCCTAGCATCCACGGCCTTTCTTACCTTCTCGATTACATCCGCACTTGTGTCGATGTCTTCTCTCGAGGAGATAATTATGGAGTGCATTTGCTGTTTAATACCTGTGTTGCTGTTCGTTGCTATCTGTTGTTTCGGCTGTTGGATTGCCTTAATTAATTCCTTCTCGTTACTCATCTCCTCCATTTTACTTTTAATATTTATTATTGTCTCATTTATATTACTCAGACTGTTTTTTGTTTCTATCACTATCCTTTTCAACTCCTCCTTCATTTCTTCTCTTACTTTACCTACAGCTCCTTCTATCATTATCTTTATGTCTTCTTTTGTTATTCTATTAGGTTCTGGTTCTTCCAACACTTCCACGCTTTCTGTCTCCTTTGTATTCGATTTTTCTTCCAATTTATTCACTGTTATCTCTATTCTTTCTGACGTTTTGCCTAAACTTTCCTCCATATCACTAATTTGGTCATACATTCCTTCCATAAATGTTAGCATTCTTTCCTTTACTGTTATGTCTAGGTCCTCTTGCTGTCCCATTAACCTTCTTGCGTGTTGGATCGCCTCTGCTGCTACCTCTTTTTTATTTCTAGGGCTTTCAGCCACTTCCTTTATTCCTTGTCCTTTGGGGTTAGATGCTTTCCCCTTAGACCTTCTTCGAGTCTCTGCCCCACCCGAGGCCCGTCTCACTCTTGAGCTCATGTTTTAGTATTTATCAATTTGTCACTATATATGTATAATTAAATTACTCTATTATCACTAGTATTTACAGGTTTGTATAAGTTATATAATTATGTATTTATAATAGAATTAAATTAAATTAAATATTAGTAAAAGTTTGTAAAAGTTGTATATAGTATTATTATTATTGATATTGGGACTATATTTTTGTAAATTATAGGTCAATTTTATATATAATTCTTATAGTCATCTTAATTCTAAGTTTGGGTGTAAAATTCCCTTTAAGTCGCTTTAATTTGGTCAAAATTTTCAGTGTTTTCAAACTTTTTTTTTTTTTTTTAAATACTGATACTTCAGTCTTTATTTTGGTGCCTATTCGTTTTGAAATATTAGTCCCCTAACTTTTTAAGTCCCTATTTACCTACTCTACACGTTGCACTCCTAATATCCTGAAAAAGTTAAAGTTGAATTTTCCCTAATATCAAAATCCACCTACCCAGGAGCCAATAAAGGGTGTGGTGGGCGGGCCCGTTTTCGATTTTTGGGTCCGAATTTGGCGCTTTTTTCGCCGGATTCGTGTTCAGTGCGTCCAGGACAACACGTGCGCACGAAAAACTCCGGAAAATTCGGAGCGGTTTTTCCGGGAATTCGGAAAATGTGTGATTCACTGAAAAATTAATTCCGGATCGAGGAAGCGTCCCTCGACGATGCCGATCGATGCGGCGGGTGAGGGGTGGTGCTCCCTATCGGATTTTTCAGTTTTCAGGATTTTACAGGTTATGTTTCAGGAAATTTTGAATTTTGAATAAAAATATGTTTCTATTTATTGCAGGTCCGGGAAGCGTCCCACAACGGTGCCGACGGATGCGGCTGGTGTGGGGTGGTGCCCCCTATCGGATATTTAAGGTTTCGGATTTTGAAAAGGTAAGTTTTGAATAAAAATTTTGAAAATTGTAATTTAATTATGTTTTAATATTTTCCAGATCCGGGAGACGTCCCACAACGATGCCGACGGGTGCAGCAGGTGAGGGGCGGTGCTCCCTATCGGATTGTGTCGAGAAATTTTGCAAAATAATTTTGTAAGTTTTTGAGAACGCAAAATTCGACCAAAAATGATGTTTTTCAGGTTTTTCAGGCTTTTCAGGTTATATATTTACCAAATTTTTCAGCTATTCGTGTAGCGCAGACCGAGACGCGTGCACCGGTATGCGACACTTATATATAGCTTGAAAATTATTAAGTCAAAATTAATTTTTTAGCAGGGAATTTTTTCGAACGAAATCACCGCTTAGGTAATCTCGGTTTGGGCGTGGATTCCGTTTTGAGGTAAATATCTATAAAACGATTTTTGGGTCCGAATTTGGCGCTTTTTTCGCCGGATTCGTGTTCAGTGCGTCCAGGACAACACGTGCGCACGAAAAACTCCGGAAAATTCGGAGCGGTTTTTCCGGGAATTCGGAAAATGTGTGATTCACTGAAAAATTAATTCCGGATCGAGGAAGCGTCCCTCGACGATGCCGATCGATGCGGCGGGTGAGGGGTGGTGCTCCCTATCGGATTTTTCAGTTTTCAGGATTTTACAGGTTATGTTTCAGGAAATTTTGAATTTTGAATAAAAATATGTTTCTATTTATTGCAGGTCCGGGAAGCGTCCCACAACGGTGCCGACGGATGCGGCTGGTGTGGGGTGGTGCCCCCTATCGGATATTTAAGGTTTCGGATTTTGAAAAGGTAAGTTTTGAATAAAAATTTTGAAAATTGTAATTTAATTATGTTTTAATATTTTCCAGATCCGGGAGACGTCCCACAACGATGCCGACGGGTGCAGCAGGTGAGGGGCGGTGCTCCCTATCGGATTGTGTCGAGAAATTTTGCAAAATAATTTTGTAAGTTTTTGAGAACGCAAAATTCGACCAAAAATGATGTTTTTCAGGTTTTTCAGGCTTTTCAGGTTATATATTTACCAAATTTTTCAGCTATTCGTGTAGCGCAGACCGAGACGCGTGCACCGGTATGCGACACTTATATATAGCTTGAAAATTATTAAGTCAAAATTAATTTTTTAGCAGGGCGGTACTACTGATATTGGTGCACAAGAGGTAGATTCTGATGTTGTGAAACTGCCCAAAATAATATTACCTACTTTCTCTGGATAATATATGGATTGGCAGACTTTTCATGATTTATTTGAACCATTGATTCACAATAACACATCTTTAGTTAATGTACAAAAGCTACACTATTTAAAAGGACATCAGACGGGAGAAGCGGAGCAATTGTTGAGACACATTCCCGTTACAGATGTCAATTATGAAATATGTTGGAGTCAGCTAAAGAAGAGATATAGCAATAAGCGATATATCGCCAATTGCATACTCAAGAGATTAATGAGTTAAAAGTCACTGACGTCAGAATCTTTCACCAATATCAAGAACATGTTAGATACGATGAATGACTGTTTAAATGCACTTCGAAACCTAGAAATTGATGTGTCGACATGGGATATAATAATAATCTACCTTATTTCTATAAAATTAGACAGTGAAACTAGAAAACAGCGGGAACAGAAAATAAGTGAATATAGAGATAACTTTCCTACTTCAGAAGAATTTAAGAAGTTTTTAGAATCGAAATTTAGATCTTTAGAGTTTTTAGAACTGAATATAAAGGAATGTAAACCTAAAGAAAAGGTAACAGAAAAGCATAAAGTATTTAAGACTACACCACTGTTTCTTGTCCGTTTGTTCAGAGAGTCATTTACTACACCACTGTAAAAAGTTTTGTAAGGAGAGCTACGGACGCCGCTATGATTTTGTACAAACACACCGATTGTGCTTCAACTGTTTCGGTAATAATCATTCGGTGAGTAGTCGGGTGAACCTGTAAAGACCTTGCTAGGTCAATAGCGTAGTCAATTCGAAAAAAAAAATCATTCGGTGTATCATTGTAGACGAAGTATAAATGTAGCAAATGTGGTCGAAGCCATCATTCTTTAATTCATCCGGAAGGAAGTGTTAGTACTCTGCTTAACGTAGTTTATAATCCAACGGAGTCTCACCAGAAGCAGACTGATGGACAATCGTCGACTGGCAATATAGGGCAAGTGGTTTCTAATCATTTTTATTCACCTGGTTATGTAATTTCAGCAACGGCTGTTGTTAAAGTAATTAATTATATATATAATAAGGGTGAATGTTATTTGTTTAGAGCATTACTGGATCAGGGTTCTCAAGCCTCATTCGTTACGGAGCACTGTGCTCAATTATTGGGCCTTTTAAATTTTCAGTTAAGGGACAGGTATCAGGCTTGGGAGGAGGGAAATCACATTTAATAAGGTAGGCGATCAAGTTTAATATACAGTCCACTACTCGCAGGTCGTTTAAGTGTGATATACAAGCTTATGTGTTAAATCACTTATCATCAAATCTGCCAGTAAGGAAGGTTGTGGTACACGATTGGCCTAAGCTATTGAAGTTAAAGCTGGCTGATCCGGAGTTTGCTACACCAAGCAAAATCTATATTTTACTAGGTACAGAAATATATACGCAGATTTTGAAGATAGGAGTTGTTAAGAATCCATCAAGTAAACTCGTTGCTCAGGATACAGAGCTAGGATGGATCTTGTCTGGTCGAGAAGAGTGTAAAGAAAATAGAGACGCTAGATACACAATAAGTTTACACGTGCAAGATGACACGTTAAACAAATTACTTCGGAGTTTTTGGGAGATTGAAAGTGATCAGTGTTACAAGATTTTATCCGAAGATGAACAGAAGTGTGAGAGCTATTTCAAATCCACTACAACTAGAGATTCTGATGGTCGATATGTTGTTAGTCTTCCCTTTCGGGACGAAGATCCTCAATGTCAATATGGAGGTTTAAGAGATATAGCTCTACGTAGATATATTTATTTAGAAAATAAGCTCAAAAATCCACTATTACATAGAAGACGAGAAGAGTATACCATGGCAATGAATGATTATTTAAAGCAAGGCCATATGAAAATAATCAGTAATGCAGAAGATATTGCTATGAAAGATTGTGTGTACTTGCCTCACCATGCTGTAGTACGTGAAGATAAAAATACATCAAGGGTTCGTGTTGTTTTTGATTCCTCATGTAAAGGGAGAAATGGTAGATCTCTTAATGACGATTTACTAATCGGACCACGGTTAGAGGCTGAGTTGCGCCATATTTTATTAAGATGGCGTACTTATCCTATATGCTTTGTTGCTGACATTATACAAATGTATCAACAAGTCAAGGTGGGCGGCGAGGATGTTAGTAAATATGAACGTCTTTTTTGGAGATTGCATGAAGATGAAGAATTTATAATGTATAGAGTTACATTTGGAGTTTCTTCTGTACCATACTTAGCGGTAAAATGTCTTCAGCAATTAGCAATAGATGAAGGAAAGAATTTTGATCTAGGAGCATCTAAGATTTTGAATGATTTCTATATAGACGATTTCATGTCCGGTTGTGGTAATGAAAACCAAGCAGTAGAAATATATAAACAGTTGTCTCAGTTACTAGAAAAAGATGGTTTCATTTTACAGAAATGGGCAAGTAATAATAATAAAGTAATGAAAATGGCTCAGGGTGATAGAAGTGACAAGACTTTAGATTTGAAGACTCTTCAACATAGTGAAAAAGAGTACGACATCAAACATCTAATTATCTTGCCGGGGTATCATAATATTTGTGGATTAATTGTTACCGAAGCACACGATATTAATCTTCATAGGGGTCTTCTATTAATGCACAATTACATAAAATCTAAGTACTGGATTTTTAATGTTAAGAATATGATCAAACAGTATATAAGAACACGCTGTAAATGTGTTAAATATCGTGCTGCTATGCGACAACCATTAATGGGTGCACTACCTACGTCTAGGGTAACCATAAGTCGTCCGTTTTCACGCTGCGGTATAGATTACGCCGGCCCTATTAATATTCGAATATCTAAAGGTAGGGGTTGTCGATCTTATAAAGGATATATTTGTCTTTTCATCTGTATGTCAACACGCGCTATTCATTTAGAAGTTGTTAGTGATTTAACAACTGAAGGATTTCTTTCAGCTTTCAAGCGTTTTGTTGCACTCTGTGGATATTGTTTGTAAGTTTTTAGTGACAATGACACAAATTTCATTGAAACTTCAAAATAGCTACAAAAATTAATCAAAGCAGAGAATTCAAATTTATTGGAGGAAGTAACAGCGTGTCTGGCAAATAACGGCACAAAGTGGTCTTTTATACCTCCCCATTCTCCTAATTTCGGTGGATTGTGGGAAGCTGGAGTGAGATCAACAAAATTCCATTTGCATCGTGTACTTAATATTAAGAGCTATCAACAGTCTTAGCTCAAACTGAAGCGTGTTTGAATTCTAGACCTTTATATCAAATTCCTTCTGATCATGGAGAACCTATGCCATTGACACCTGGTCACTTTTTAGTTGGTGATGCCTTATTAACAGTACCAGATTATAATTATGAAGATACTAATATAAGCAGTTTACGAAAATTGTCGCGAGAATATTTAGGCACACTCTGTCATAAGTATAAATGGAATAAAATCACACCAGAACCTAATCAAGGAGATATTGTATTAGTAAAAGAAGATAATCTTCCTCCTTCCAAGTGGTTACTTGGAGTGATCGAACAAAAACACCCTAGTCCAGATCAATTATCACGAGTTACTATAAGATGTAAAAAGTCTAGAATTAAGCGACCAATATCAAAATTATGTATCTTACCTATATCTTCTTGATAAAATGTTCTTTTTTTTCTTTTCATTCAAATAATTTTGTATTACTTACTTGTGTATTAAGGTAAATAATTGGTTTTACCACGCTGTTATGTTCATGTTATGTACGGTAAAATATTGTATACAATTAAGTATAAGCATTTTTTGTTTTGGTTTTTCAAGTTGAAATAAATCAACAATGTGAGTGTTTCAAATATAATATATTCACACTCTTTGCTGATAACATAAAATATTTCTTAAGAACAGTGGGGAATTTCAAGTGTTAGACCACTCGCTCTCGTTAACATGCGAACTTTTAGAACAAGTTATTTTTTGTCGTGTGATTAGTTATGTTTACTCTAACACGTTAAGTGTAAGGTCGATAAGTTTCGATAAGTGTAAGCATTCATAACTTGATGGATTTGATGTTTATTCCTCAAGTTTGTTATTTGTTAAAAACTTTTAGGAAGTGTTTAGTTTAGAAAATCAAGTGTATTGTAGATAAACTGATTGTTTACATAAATTAGTTTCCTTGTAACTTGTTTCCAACGATTACTCAAAATTATTGTTTGTTAAAATAGGGTTGTCACCATTCAGTTTCTTTATAATGTTTACTATGTTTTACAAAAATGTTTTGGAATAGTTATGTTTCTGTAAATGACTTACGAAGTTCTTGGTGGGCGGTATGTTTAAGCGTTTAATAAAATTATGTGTCAGTTTACGCTAAACAGTCGACCAGTTAACCCGTATTTTTAATGCTCTCGTAGTAGCTCTCCCGCGACCCGACTGTAACGTTAACACTCTGATAATGTTTATGTCGCTGGATTATAATATCTATAAAAGATGCACTTCAATATTTTGTATTTATATATATTTAATTGATTACAAGACACATGGTATGTACTCTACAAGACACACGTATGTACTCGCTAAGCCGTGAAGCAGGAAAGGTTGCCAACATAATATTTTAATTTTACACAATTTTATGTTGGGTTGCCAACATGCTGTGTTAAATGGAATTTCATACTTTTAACTGCTGCCTCTGCGAGACCAGCAAACACAGGTGAATAACTAGATATAAAATGAAACGGGCCGAAGCATAAAAGTCGCAGTCCACGGTGCATGCTCCGATCTGAAGCCTGTGAATGCCGGTGTCCCACAAGGCTGTGTACTATCCCCTACTCTCTTTTGTATATCAATGATATGTTGCAAGTAAGCAACATTCATTGCTATGCAGACGATAACACTGGGGATGCTCTACATATACACTTGCCATTCTAATATTTCCCAGGAACGCGTTGTTGAGTGCCGGAATCAACTTGTGTCTAAAATGGAGACGTCACTCGAATACGTCTCGCATTGGGGTAGACAAAACTTGGTCCATTTTAACCCCACAAAGACACGAGTTTGCGACTTTACCACGAAAAAGACAAAGTTTGACGTAATGCCTAGCTTTCAGGGAGTTCCCTTAGTCGCCAAGCCCAGTATTGGTATCCTCGGTTTTAACATATCGAGTGACGTTCAGTTTGGAGGTCATTTGGAAAGCAAAGCATTGTTGGCCTCCATAAAACTAGGTGTCCTTAATAGGGCAAGACAGTATTTCACACCAGAACATCATTTACTACTTTATAAAGCGCAAGTCCGCCCACACATGGAATGCTGTTCTCACCTTTGGGCTGGAGCGCCTCAATATCAGCTGCTTCCG